>JAMKCH010066291.1:0-14428 GCA_023653785.1 Ophioderma brevispina
TTCAGTGGGAGTCTCACAACCTTTACACCATGATCCGACTTTACACTTAACTGGGTTCGGCGACAGCCCGCAATTCGTGAGTTTTTAAACCATTGCATGAGTCCAATATATTGGAAACCAAGGAGCGTTTCGGATTGAATTTCGGGGATCGTGTCCATACGGTACTTCGAAGAAGACAGGAATTTAGGAAACGAAGAACACTCGGAGAAGATACTTAAATATGCTATGAACTGAGCCCCATACGAAAGATTTTGTCTGTGTTAATAAAACCCTGTAACTATTATTATCGTTCGTTTCCATGCTTACAAATGCAGACAATCTGTATCGACACTAGGTGAAAAGGGAAAGGGCACGTTGCCTGTAGTGGTTGCTAAAAATGGATTGGGATTTAGGACTAATCGAAACACGTCAGGGACTCAGAACGATTCTTGTTTTTTCCAATTGACATGAGCATTTTATTGATGGGACAGCAGCTCTTGGACGAGGTTCTTTACAACAACGTGTATTTGCGTGTTTATTGTGAGTGCATGTACATACATACGTACATAATACATACATACATACATACATACACACACACGTACAATGATACATACATACATGCAAATACATCATACATAGGTCTACATGCATACATACATACATACATACGTTCACAAGAAAGGTGTAAATCTTTTGCATTTTTTGTATATGCAGTGTTAATTAATATAATTTATAATCAAAATTTGGTTTGAAAAAATATTCATTTTTATATTTTTTTATTGATATTATTGAATTAAGTTAAATATAGCAGGGTGAGGAGATAGAATAAATAGAAAATGTATCACAGTACATACAAATAAGCGTCACTTTATTGAGGATAAATTCATCATAGAAATTTATCAAAGAAATAACTTTGATAACATGTAATTGGTTTTCATTTAAGGTTGTTAATTATAGCTGTTTGAAAATATAAATGTAAAAGAATAGGATAAACGTTTTGTTACCAACTTTTGCATCGTCTGCTATGATTTCATCAGCCCTATCTGTGAACCGAATGTCGGAGTTCCGTCAAATTGCAGGTATTTGAAAATAGAAACTCTGCATTTGGCTAGTGTAGAATCTGACATTTTTCAATGTGGACAAAACTTGTTCATTGGCACCGGGGGCACCCCGTAAGACTTTCAAGTGAGAAATTATATGCCGAATTGAACAGTTTGACAGTAAAAATGCAACAGAATAGGCCCAATAACATCTGTGCCGATATGTCTACAACACAAACACGTCAAATAACAACACATGCATATCATATGCAAGCTTCAAGACGGCACATTTTCCGAACGATTTGACATGGAAAAGCAGCAAGTCCATTTACACCTCATATTCGTATTCGCCTTATTCTCTCTCGTCTGCTCGGCGTAGATAAACAGTGCTATAATGTTAAATTATTCCTCTCTTCATCACTTCACGGAATCAAGACTGCGGCGCAATACAATCGTGAATTATTCAGTACTATCTCTTGTTTTCCTGATTTCCTATTTTAATTCATTGTTATTATCGAAGCGGGAATAAATCAATATGTATGCATGAATTTACAATGATTTAGGATTTGCATCCACGTCCAAGTGCAGCAATACAACGTGATTCGCTGCTTGTTGCTTGAATAGGTAGTTTTACATTTAACCTTTTCCTTGCGGTAGGCCACTTGATAGGCTATAATTATATTTCATTCAATATTGTTGTTAATTTTTGCTGTTTGAAAAATTGCAAGTAAAAGAATATGGCAAACGCTTTGCTTTCAACATTTGCATTACCTGCTATTTTTGGATCTAGCTATATCTTTGGCATTAAAAGTAAGATTTCTTTTAAATGGAGTCAAACTTGTAACTACAAAATCTCTAAATTCTGCAATTTGATATATGATCTGGGAAAGAGTTATATACGTACCCCTTTAAAAGTCTACAGGATACAAATTATATTTATTTATTTATGGCTTAACAGTAACCAAATACCCCAACCCTAAGGCCAAAAAATAAACAGGATTTTGTTATATTTAGAGAGCTGTAGAGAGGGGATATACAAATGGAACTCTTGCCATGTTGTGGAATAAAAGTTCAAATGCATTCAAAACTTTAAATCATGCTATTTCGACTTGGCCAATGGCGTATCGATCGGAGGGCAAGGGGGGGGGGTGCCCCCACTGGCTCCAAAAAGCGGGGCGATATGTACTCAAATATGCATTTCCATCCCTCTTTTCGGGAAATTCGACCAATTTCAGCATAAGTTTGGGCAAAGTTAAAACCCAAACCAAATTTGGGAGGTTAGAGATAAACAAACAAAAAATACACAATCAGGTGCCTCTGTTCTTGTATGACATCATACATGTACGCATCATGGCCGGGATCATGGCGAGATATTTTCCGTGAGATTGCACATGGAAAGGCAGCAAGTGTTTTACGCCTTTCTTGTTGGCCTTATTCATAGTCCTTGTGACATGGCGTCCTACTTATTGTGTTTTCCATTGTTTACTGTACGCATCATTTATTTCAGCAATATACCCTATAGCCTCGTCTACAGGGTCACGCTTTATTCCGTTTTATGTTGACATAACTTAGGACACTCTCTTACGGGGGTCTCTCATTTCCGGTGCACCGGTGTGAAAGTAATTATAGTCCGCCGGGAGCCACAGTCCGGGCTCCTTAGGCGACAACGGAATAAAGCATGAAACTAATGTTGCGAGAAGAGTCAACTGAATCGAGTGCCCTATTCTTTAACGTTGTAGCCGGACTATGAGTACGGCGGACCATAATTACTTCTACACCGGTTATACTGAATACAATCGATGTCGAATACTTTTTGTGACCTAAAAATTCACCTAAGATAAAAAGTAAAAACCGGCAAAAGATATATAATACGAGATATTTAATTGCTGACCGTTTACTAGACCAGAGAAGATAGGATTGACTATAGACCGTATTCAATAGGCAGCCATGTTGGTGGACAAGGTAGACGCATTCCAGTACTACAATACATTCACCTGTCAATGATCCATGTGCAATCGCTAAACATGGATCGATTGATAGCTTAATGTATTATAGTCCTGGAATGTATGCATCTTGTCCACCAACATGTCTGGTGGCTGACGTCATATTGAATACGGTCTAAAGCGCGCAATTTAATCTGTTTCAACTCAGCATATATCATGATAACGAATACTTTTGACATCACAAATGTATTCCACATCAAATATTCGATGCCAAATATGGAGAATATTCCGGTCCAAATAGTGCGGAAACAACGTTCTATTTCTTTAAATTATTAAAGTCTGACTCAGAGATTTCGAAATATTATTTTTTTGTGTAATAATGAAAAATAGTCAACTAGAACTAAAGATAGTAACCTAAAATGCACAATTCCGAAATTTGAGATGAAACGGAATTGTCGTTTTGATGCAGTAAACATTTATGTGTACTATTACGTCCCAATAGGATACTGTGTATAACAAAAATTCCGGATCCGGAATTTTATAACAAAGTTGTGATTGTCTATATGAAGGAATTCGATTTATTTTTTTTTTTTTTTTTTTTTTTTTTTTTTTTTTTTATGGACAAGCATTATGTACGTGCAAAAAACACGATTTTTTTTTTTGGAAATTGAGGGCGCCCTCCTCAGGAAATCTCTGAGTCGGCCTCCTAACCCGATGACTGATCTTTTTTGTTGTTACCAATGCAAGAACAAAGTCAATACGCATGCATAAATTTATGATGATCTGCAATTTGCATTGCCGTCCGAATGCAGCACCGCAAAGAAACGACAACCTGTTGCCGAAATGGGCAATTTTGTATCTTGGGAAAATACCCGCAGCATAAAAATCCAGATTATTGACAAAGAATTTTCAACCATTTTAATGCCATGTGTGGATTGAGGATGCAAAACGCTTTAAACACGTTTAAAATGGCTAGTCTTGAGCCAACAATTTTCAGATAATCTGTAGAAACTTAGAAATGTCATCTCAAACCACTAAACTTTAAATACGCATAGGATATGGATGTTCATGGGAGAATCCGCGTGCAAGGCGTTAAGTGCCGGAAGAGAATTGGCGGATCGATAATGAGAAAATGACCACTTTTCCGTTTGTCCCTCTTTGTGTCAGGAGGGTTGCCCGCTGTTTCGCCTTTTGTTGGCTTTGGAATATTCGATTTACAACACGGTTCTGTTTGCGAATAAATTATGGTAACCAAAATAAAATGAGAAAGCAATGAAAAACACAAATGAATGTCTAGATAATAACACAATCTACAAGTGAATGAATACAATATTTTTGACTAAATAAATTACTTCATAATGAAGTAAATAAATAGGCAAAATATTTACTTAAGTGAATTCTGTCAATGCACGCATCAACCGGTTTTCCTTGTAGAAGGCCTTGATGTAATATTACCCACAGTGGTGTCATAATAAACACACATACAAAACAAACACACACAGACACAAAACATTTTACCAACTCACCCATCCAACCACCCTACACATATTATATCCCAACCTAAACATGATTAGCAAACAGGTTAACTTAAATCGTTATTATTGACAAACCGACGTTAGTGATGGCTTGTGTGGCAGTTATTTACAGTATTTGAGGTATGACATCTAGCACCTTCATTTTTTGCTTATATATCCTGATAAAAGGTTATTTTCCAACATTTCATTTTGAATCTGATTGGAGCGTTTTTATGTTAGGAGGATATTTTTGTATCACGTGCCCTTAGACTACTGTGTTGTCATTTCTGTCCCTTTAATCATGGTACAGAAAATTATAACAGATTGTGGAATTCTTCCAGAGTATACCAATCTGCACAATAAGACTGACACCATACATAAGGCAGAGCAGTTTCAGAGGATATCAACATCTAATTTTTTAGGTAAGTCGAGGGGACGAGGCAATGGATCACCAATTTCCTTTCACATATATACTTCTCCTGTTCGAAAGCCCTCATTTTGTAGAGGAAACCCATTAGCACTTAAAGCTTTTGGTGGCGTTATTCACAACTGTTTTTATTATTTCCATGTTATTGTAAATGTTATTTGTTCGCCTATTATGAGGTCCAAATGTTATGGAAAAAAGCCCTTCGGATTTTTTTTTCATTTTTCGGCGGAAAAAATCCAACGGCAAAGTGTTTTCGGGGAGGGGCCCAAAGCACCCTTATCACTATAGCGGGAGTGCACAGACGTTATCCACTCATTGGAATTGTAACACTTAACACACACCCTGAGCCATATCACCTTTTTACAATCTATTGGTCGCAATAACAAATACCAGTATAATTGATAATTATACCTCTCTGAGTATCTAATCAATTAACTTTCTTTACTAATATGCACCTTTAGCTTTTTTCTCATATATTCTGTTTGCTTATTACCTCCTATAACCCTGTAATACTAATCAAATCGGCAGGTAGTGTCCATCACACGCAGAGAAGCCTCAGAACTTTGAGTTAAATCACACTCAGAGATCCTCAGAACCTTTGAAGTTAAATCGTACGCATAGATCCCTCAAACATTGAAGTTATTCCCAACACCAACGAAGAGAACTAAGAACGTTGAAGTTACTCACACACAGAGATCCTCGAACTTGAAGTTAAATCCAACACAGAGATCCTAAGGAACTTTGAAGTTAATCACAACGCAGAGATCCTCAGAACTTTGAAGGGTTAAATCACACGCAGAGATCCTCAGAACTTTGAATTTAAATCGCAAAACAGAGATCCTCAGAACTTTGACGTTAAATCACAACGCAGAATCCTCAGAACTTTGAAGTTAAATCGCAACGTCAGAGATCCTTAAGACATTGGAAGTAAATCGCAAACGCCAGAATCCTCAAACTTTGAAGTTAATTCCCAACACAACGAAGTAGATCCTAAGACTTTGAAGTTAACTCACCCCACAGAGGATCCTAAGAACTTGAGTTAATCGCAAACGCAGAGATCCTCAGAACTTTGAAGTTAATCAACAACCAGAGATCCTAAGAACTTGAAAGGTAAATCCCAACACAGAGATCCTCAGACTTTGAAGTTATCAAAACAGAGATCCTCAGAACTTTGAAGTTAAATCGCAACGCCAGATCCTCAGAACTTTGAAGTTAAATCGCAACGCAGAGATCTCAGACTTTGAAGTTAAATCGCAACACAGAGATCCTCATAACTTTGAAGTTAATCGCAACCATAGATCCTCAGAACTTTGAAGTTAAAATCTTAACGGCCGAGATCCTCAGAACTTTGAATTTAATTCCCCACACAACGAAAGTCCTAAGAACGTTTGATTAAATCACAACACAGGATCCCTCAGACCTTTTGAAGTAAATCACAACGAGAGAGCCTCAAACTTTGAAGTAAATCACAACACAGCGATCCTCATAACGTGAAGTAAATCGCGAACGCAGAGATCCTCAGAACTTTGAAGTTTAAATTCGCAAAACGCAGAGATCCTCAAACTTGAAGTTAAATCACAACCCAGAGATCCTCAGACTTAAAAGGTAATTCACAAAAAAAAAATACCCCAGATATCTCAGACTTTGAGTTAAAATCACAACCCGATATCTTCAGAACTTGTGATAGTTAAATCATAACCCGAGATCCTCAGAACTTTGAAGTTAAATCACAACGCAGAGATCCTCAGAACTTTGAAGTTAAATCACATTGAAAGATCCTCAGAACTTTAGGTTTAAATCACAACGCAGAGATACTCCGAACTTTGAAGTTAACTCACAACTAAGAGATCCTCAGAACTTTTGAAGTTAATCAAACCCAGGATCCTCAGACAGCATGTACAAGATTACCATCAGAGATTTCTACCCGACCGTTCTCTTGAATGAATTAATGACTTTTCTCAGCTCCTTCCACAAAAGGGGGTTCCACTTTTTTGCTGATTTTTTTTGATAAAAGGTCCGAAATTTAGAGAAATTTTTGACAAGAAATTCAACTTTTTGTGATAAACTGTTCAAAAAGCCCCCAAAATGGACATTTTAGGGGTTTGGTCCCCTCTTTTCGGACAAGGTCCAGCTTTTTCGGTCCCCCAGCACCCCCCCTCCAAAATAATCCTACGTACGACGACTCCCTTGTTTTCTTTCTGTAGGAAGTGGGTTTATATTGCGTCCTGACCAACGTTTATTTGTTACACACAAGTGATGAAATGTCCAAATACATTTTACGGAAAAAAATCCAGGGATTGATAATGTTTTTGAACCTATTGATTCATCATCTATCAACACTAGAACAAATAAAGATTAATTCCTCCTCAACCCACTTTTGTTAACCGATTCCATTTTGTGGTATTTTAACACAGGAATGGTAACAATGTCCTGCTTGTAAAAAGCACTCCAGTAGAACAAAAAAGGCTGGATAAACTGCAGTCAGCTATTTAACTAAAATGATACGCTTTATATTTCTATTTGTACATGTTTTCACATAGTAAAATCCAGTTTACCACGCCAGTAAAAAACGTTGATGAATTTGCAGATTATTGGCTGCTCAGCATAGCGTTTGGCTGATACATCACCTCTCAATTAAATAAAACTAAAAACAATATTTATGAGAAAAAGATGGACTTTTGGGAGAGTGACTGAAAAGATATAACGGAGCGAGGAAAAAAAAGAAGGTGGGAGACAAGAGAGGGGGATTGAAAGAAGGAAAGGTAGTGGCAGGGAGAGGAAAAAAGAAAGAGAATGCCGATAGAGAACAAAGACAGAAAATTAAATAAAGGCGCCAAAAGAGGATGAAGGATATATAAGGAAGGAATAGAGGGAGAGGGGACTGAGGAGGTAAAGAACGAGAGATCATATTAATACAGGAGATGGTAGAAAGCGAATTATTTCCGCGTGAGCGTTCACTGTACAGCACTACAGCTACCTAGTTTCATACTAGCATAAGATCTGGATTTCTTAACCAGGCATCCATACCTCTGCAGTTGATTATTCACATTCTAATTTTTGTTTGAATAGGATGCCCAATAAAATACAATGAAACAGTCATTACCTTTGCCTATGACGACCTAACTAATGGATTTTTAATTTTAAACGTAAACGATCGTTACTGCACACGTGGTAAACTACCATGGGTTTACACTTAGAATCCTTGTAGCTCTTTAACTGTCGCCTATTTCAACCAAACCTCACAGAGATTGTTTTCAAGAAATAAAAGAATAATATACATTAATTTTCAAAAACCGGATTGGTGGAAAAATGTCAAAAACATGGACGAATTTTTAACTTACCTACGTTAAATGTTCAAACATTCCAGTCCAAATATATTTGTCATATTGATAAATATTGTTTGAAGAACAAAATTTTTTTGTTTTTTTTTTGTTGGTTTTGGGGTCCAAGAATCTGGATTTTTAATTAAACATGCTTTTCACGATAATTCAACGTATATCCTCGTACCAAATAGCACAGTTGGTAAATCATAACAGTGAATTCAGGTCAGGTAGCGCGTTTTAAGACTCACGCTTGGCATAAATCCTGTGTACGAGCCCATGTGATCTACCAAAGTACATTTCCTGGTTTTTCTTAAAAATACCTAGCTTCACTTTAAACTTCAAACAGCCCAGCCCAATAAAATATTGTAATACTGTTTGAATATGATAAACACAAACCAATAACATGGCTAATTCCTGAAGTTTGGCTGCACACATTTTGACATTTTGTTGATATTTACATGGGAAACTCGCGATTTTGGACCAAATTGTACATCGCTACAAGCTCAGTTATCCAAAGGCTGATTAAAAAAATACTACTCATAAGAAAGCTAATGATGTGATAAATATCGATCAAATAATTTCCAAAACCTTCTTTACTTAATATTTAGGTATTTTGACAAAAAGAGTAGTGTACTTCTGAGCGGAGTTTGCGCTTCTAACATGCATTATACACATACAGAAATAACCCTAATTGTTTTAACCTTCAAGGGGGGGGGGGGAGGTTATAGGAAACTGTCTAAAGATTCAAATCTTGGCTATTTCTCACTTAAGAAAGTCAACTAAATTTGCACCAGATCGATATAAAAAGGCATTTGTTTGATTTCATGAAGAATTTACTGTTGTGTCCTTAAACTATATACTTAAATTTGATACTTTTATTACTTTTTTCTGGATACAAAATGAACAACATTACGATGGAATGCATCCAATAATGCTGTTTATCCTCGAGTAACGTATTGCGCATTTTTAAAATCGTGCATGATATGCATAAATTTAGTACTGTAAAAATTTAAGTTAATAGTTCACATTTGACGTTGATTTGGCAATAACTTTTCCCCAATGCATTTTTTATTTCTTCGAAATGCGAAACGGAGATTGATTTTATCCACCAATAAATACTAAAATAAGTAGATTTTAAAGAATCATAAAAGTGAGTGCAAGCATCTCTTGTGCAAAGACATTTGGATTTGAGTCTATTTAGTAGCTTAGGGCGCTTTGTGGTTAAATTCTCGTACAAATACTCTAACAGATTTGCGGTGTTTTCTTCTATCTGGATGCCGTTTATGTTATAATTTTTGGACAGATTGCGTAGCAAAATCCATCTTATGAAATGGCGATATATGTATGTCTGTCTGGGTGGAGGGATGGATGTGTGGATGTCTGTGTGTCCACACCTGTACAAAAAGGTCAACATTTGGCCATATCTTCTTTTCTACATGAGAAGGGGGGGGGTCAATTTCTAATCAATGCCTCTGCGTAGAAAACGATTAGCCATGTTAAAAAATTCAAAAATTGTCCCATCTACCATTTTTAGGTAAATTTATGCAAATTAGGATCGCCATTACAGAAAAACATAGTTTTCATCATATCTCAACAACAAGAGAAAACATAAATGTTATTCCTGAGCCATTGTGAACTCTTGTTGATCACATTTGTATTATTATCTTGCTTCGGATCCAAGATGCGCCAACATGCCGCTCCATATTAGTCTTCTAAAATAGAAACGATGTAACCTCATAGTAATTGTATAGGTCATAAAATAATATATATAATTATCAATTTAAAGTAAGATAGGTATGTCTTTTGACCACAAGAAACCCATATCTATCTTGTTGTATGATATGCTTCGTAAAATTCACTGCCACGGCGATTCTCCCCTTCAAGAATCGTTTACGTCCCAAGGAAATTAACCTTATAAACTGGATGTTATCTCCATAATAATATAAAATCAAATTAAAGATGAAATAAATGTGTTTGACCAGTATAACACACAGCTGGCATTTTGTTTGTTAACATTTTAGAGATGAGGTCATATGGCCACATTCACACAATTTTAAACCTTATACTTACCTATTCTTCGTAGTATATTACATAGCAACCCAGAAAAAAATGATAAGTAACAAATGAAAATACCTATATTTAGTAACTCATAACTGTTTATTGTTGTTTCAGAAGTATTTTTTTAAATTCAATTGTTCGGCTACTAAAGCCACTTTCAAGATTTTTTAAAACCAAACAAAAACACCAGGTTTGAGTTTTAATTGGTCAACTCATATTTCTCCTCATACCGTGAATTTACATTTTCATAATCCCATGTTGGGACTATATAAGGTCATTTCGAAGTTTAAACACATTTTGAAGGCGGACAAATTGGCCGCCTTATTGAATGTTAAATATACTCACTAAGCAAAAAAGGCAGATATGAGTTCTAATAGTGAAGACCTTAATTCATTTTCGCATTTGGTGACTATACGACTAAATAATACAGACATGCAGCACTTCATACTTTGCAGATCTTTGAGGCGGCCATGTTGGCTACCATCTTGGATCCGAAGCAAAACAACAGTACAAATAAGCCAAATCGGCATTGTAACTTCCGGTAATAATTTTAGGACTCCTGACCTTTCACCTCGTCAATATTTCAGGAAAATTGAATTTTGGTCATTTCGAAAAATGGTTCTAAGATATGTTTTGATATTTAAAAATACAAAGCATGATTTTTTACTCTATTCAAATAATTTATGGCATATTTTTATTGGCTATATTGCTGGAATAGTTCTAAAAACATAATTATTAAAACCATATTCTTGATTTGTCAAAGGTCAGTAGTCTTAAAACTCCGCAAAAAAAAACCTTCCCACAATGCATCACAAATCTGTAATGCCGATTTCGCTTATATGCATATGGTAAGCGGTCATAATGCCTCTAGACGAACAACTTTTGTTTCTTGTTGTTGAGATACTGTGAAAACCATATTTGTCTGTAATGGCGATCCTAATTTGCATAGCTAATCGTTTTCTACCACGTCTACGCATTGTTTCTGATATAGAGACATTGATTAGAAATTTATTTCAGGGGGGTGCACGAGACCTCCTTCTACCCACTAAACTACTATAGCAACCAAACCGAGGTATATTGTAGGAGGGCACAAGTCCCTACTAACCATGTAATTGTCCCCCGGGTCCTCCCATTGGTCTGACAGGGGGGGGGGGAACACAAAAAGTATGCGCAATCCGTCCATTGATGTCGACATTTTATCAATTTCCTTGAAATGTGCAGTGATATTCTTTGTTATTAAACCATCCTTATTGACTAGCGTATCTTTATAACAATTGCTTCAGAAACAGCTATAAACTATGTTAAAACGTAGCAAAAACTACACAAAGTCCAAGCCTTCTCTGATCACAGAAGGTTTTTGGAATAACAGGAACCCGTTGAACATCCAGTCTAGTTGGCAGATTGCAATATACAACATAAGCAATTTTGTGATCATGTATTTGAGATCTTTGCACTTTGCCTTCGGACGGTGACTTTTATGTTTTCATGAGGAGTCCACCCAAAAACAAACATACCATTAGGAGCATTGGCTTCCTCAAAGTTGGCTTCCTGCTTCATGTAGAAATGTGTTTGTATCGTTTCTACTCAAAGTTTTCTTAAATAGGAATAAAAAAAACCACCCAAACCACCCTAAAGTAACCCCTTTATCTTCAGGCTTGAAGACAAACCTCATTAGCCGCTCGAAGCTTGTCCCAATAGTTAATATCAAACACTACCGTATTGTCTTAATAAATGCACCTCTAATAAACGCCCCCTCATTTTTAAAACAAATGTTCCTAAAAATACCAAAAACCAGTATGTTGTCAAATTAAAGTGGAGACACCTTTGACTATATTTTCGTAGAAACAACCTCTCTAGTAGAGAACCGTCTTGTGGTCTCCCCTGTTAGTTAGGGGGAGAAGTAGAGAACCGTCTTGTGGTCTTCCCTGTTAGTAACTGCTTGCCAGTGAACTAATCTCTACGCCACCAAACACTGTTTTTCCATTACATTATTTCTTAAGTATACCCATATCATGACTGCGTCATTGAATGTGGAGTGTTTTTCTAATGCAAAAAGTAACATCATTGTAACAATCTCCAATGCGATGTCTTATGTCTGCAGGAAACCCACAGAGGAATCGATAACCACCGCCCAATCATACCAGGAATGGTCCTTGCCATCGAGAGACTACATCGACAATATGGAAGTGCTATATTTGTCAAAACACGCACCACAGTAGAAGCAACCTCAATGTCTGATGACAACAACTAGTCCTCGCCATTGAGCTCAGCTCTGTCATTGGTACATCAATCTGCAAACCTCCATGAGTTAGACTTCAAGTACCAAACCTCATTTCTTTATTGGCGATAGTACCCAATAAAGACGAACAAGCTGTCAAGCTGTAAAGACGGACAAGCTGTCGAAGAATGGATAGACAGTCAACATCTATGTCTCCTTCACGACCCTAAGCTACCGCCATCATTTCATAGCGCCGGTTGGAAGAGAGGTTACAACCCTGATCTAGCTATTGTTAGCAACAACATCTCTAACATGTGTAACAAGATTGTTCTGGATCCCTGTTCCACTAACTTCAACATCGACCAATCGGTAATCAAGTCAGCGCTGCAGTACAACCAAATAAAGTGCCCTTTAAGCGTCACTATAACTATAGGAATCAGATTTGGCAAAGATTCCACTGGATCAGAAAGGTATAATAGGGATTGTCCAAAACTTCATAACTATGGCAAATTTGCCCAACTAGTGACAAGGCTGCCCGGAAATTCATACGCCGAGGATGATCATGCCCTTCATTTGAAGAATGTTAGAAATAAGAGTTACTTACGAGTCACAACTTTGTTCTAAGGACATGTACTCAACCCTTTTCAACAAATCAGTAATGAAAATTATCAAGGCTTTTTTATTTGAAAAGTTGTGAAAATTACAATATTGCATGTGTTTTTAATTTATGTAAAAAGAGTTGAACGGAAATGTTTATGCTCTTAGAAAAGGTTTATGAAATCGAAGTGTGCTAGAGAATATCCAGAGTATATCACCATATTTGAAGCTGAATCCTTCTCGGCCTAAATCCGCTAAGGTGAAGGAAGTTTCGAGAGGATCTCACGGGAAAGGATCAAAAAACCTGCATAACTTTAATTGCAAGAACCATTTGTCTAAGCCATCCGAAAGCCTCTAGGGGATCACAGAACCCACAGCAGCCCAAGAAATCAAACTAGACCGTAATCTAGGTTTAGTGCGACCCGGTCCACATCCGCCCCTCTCAAACATGGACGAAATTGGATTCGTATGGCTAAACTTCAACCAGGAAAAATCAGTAGGCCTTGACAGCTGAGCCGCTGAAAAATCTCGGCCCAGTATCAAAGGAATGGCTTTCTTGAGCTCTACAGGGCTGCCTTATTTCCCACAGGTTCCCCAAGATCTGGAGGAAGCACGTGTTATGGCACTCTAAGCCTGGTAAGACCCATCCAATCCCCAGAGCTATAGACCAATATCACTTCTCAGCCAATACCTACAAGCTCTTTGAACGTCCTCCTGCTCAAACCAGTATTGCACCTGTTGATAGACGGAAACACCTCATAACCAGAAAAAAAAGCAGGTTTCCGGCAGGCAAATCAACAACAAGCCAGTTACTCAACCTAACTCACACATGAGGATGATTGCGGAGGGGTATGGTAACCCGGAGGTTGTGGTTCGGGGTCTATATCAGCAGCCTATGACACTGTTAATCACAGATGCCTACGCCATAATATTCCTGGAAATCACCAAGGACATCCGCCTTGACTGAGGCTTAAAAGGCTTGTTTGGTAACAGGATGTTCTTTGGTCAGCTATGAGATCAAGAACCCAATGGCGTAGGGCTCACGACTAGACTACCACCACAAGGGAGCGTGTTTTGCACCCCTCTAACCGTTCACCTCCATACACGACAACCGAGGATTACAGACACCTGTCGATTTATTTATGCAGACGACTTGGAATTAGCGCACAAGATGCAGACTTCACAGTTGTGAAGAGAGACTCTCCAAGCTTTGGATGAACTCACTCCTTATTATGAGGAAATCCACCAACGTGCATACAAGTGCGTTTCTTGTCCTTCTACGCAACCGTGAAGCCAAACGATCAGCTTAAATTTTACCGTTAACGG
>JAMKCH010066292.1:0-18647 GCA_023653785.1 Ophioderma brevispina
TATAAATATGGCGGGTGGTGGGGGTTGTTAAACTAGGTTAGCCCTTCATGATGAAGAGGATTTTTTCTGATATATGGGGGAGGTGGGGGTAAAATGGGGGATAGCCCTTCATGAAGGAACTTTTTATATGTATAAAAGTTTATGCTTGAAAGTGGTTGTTGCATCGTGAGACAATTTCTTATGGATGATAAATTTTTTCACATATTCCGTGTATACATCGTAGGTCTAGCATTCTAAGATTCAGACGTGAAAATTGAAAGAAAAAAGGGTCCACTCATGCGGGATATGCCGGGTTTTAAACCCCAGGTCTAAAGTTAGAATCCTTTTCAGAATACCCACCCGAGAAGTGCTAACTTCAATCACATGTCATCTCCAAATTAGAGAGTGGAAGGTTGTCATACGATTTGTAGTTTCTGTGAAGGGTCGGTTTTTTTTTTGGGGGGCCTCTTTGAGATCTATCAGTTTGCACAGGGAAATTGACAAACACACTGGCGGCCATCCTCCTAGCTATACTGAATGAGTCAGTAAGAAGATTATTTTTAAGTGCCCTTGATGGAGCGCAGAATGGTTTCGAGGCATATCTTGCCCACAAATATGAATTCAAACCATCCCTGCAGCTTGTCATATATACCCGGGACACAGCTTTGATGGAAACATACCTCTATTTTTAGTTTATTGCTTATTTGTTTTATTTCAACACAATTCACCGTAGTCCTATATACAGGAGCGTACCCATGTTGATTCATTATCAACTTACAGTTGATATGCAAATTAGCATCACAGAGTGCATTACACAGTACATTTTAAAGGTTGCATGTAGTGATCCACAGCATCGTCCCCCCGACTTTCTAAAAAAAGTGAGATTTCATATCATCGAAGCGTTCCATTTAGTAATCCATATGTGCCAATCTAAGTGCAAAATTCGATCGTGTGTGTGGTACATTTTTGCTCGTAAACGGACGAAAATAATAGCACATGGCCTATGGGACCGTTGGGAACGAGCATTGGCTCAATACACAAAAACCGCAGAGTCGGGATCAGCAAAAAGTGGGAACTAAGCTTTTCTCAAGCAGTGGCCGAGTAACAGGAGGGGGGGGGGGGGGGGCAGGGGGCCCCCCCCCCCTGATGACTTTGGCCCGGGGAAAAAAAATTGCCCAAACACTATTGTAAAATCAGCCGTTTTTTAGCCTCTGGCCGGGGGAGAAGGAGGGAGAAAAGGGAAAAAATTGGCCTTTTGACCGCCATTCAGAAGGAAAAATATCCGAAGACCTGGGCAAATTTGCCCAATCAGAGCGGGCGGCCCGTTACGCCACTGTTCTCAAGGATATTTAGTGAACACCGACTAAACAAAAGGTCTAGAATCACGAAATGCACCTTTAAATTTTTGTTTCTTTCATAGAACTCCTCCAGAAAGTTCTTTTGTAAAATTGCAGTGATTCTGAACTGTGCATTTTTATGTTATGAGCCAAGTGTTGTACCACAGTGCCCCATAGCCCACTATGTTGTAATTTCTGTCCTTTTTTACGGACAAAAATCAATTGCAATTTCTTCCATAGTAGACCGAATTTGCACATAAGATTAAAGAGACACATTCTATATACTCATGCCAATGGTTCCAGACTGTGGGTCAATAATGCCCCTGTCGATGCACTTTTGTCACTTTAGAACTCTTGAGCGCCTCACGAGGCTTTCACTGGATAATGTGAAATAAATTGTTGTGACGTAATGTCCTTGTTTTTTGGGCAAATTTTTCAATGATAGAAGAGTGTAGAGGGAAAGGAAAGCCATCATGCAGATGAGATTTTGTGTGACCTTTCTGCCAATGCTTAAAACTAGACACCTACTTGAGGTTCCCTTTAATGCACCTAAAGATGATCTCGAAGACACTCTTAATGTCAATGGTTCAATGAATGTACCCTCACCCACTCTATCCAAAGGAAATGAAAAAGTTCAAGTTTTATTTCAGTTTTGGCGCACTTTTGAGAAAAACTTTATAGGCAAGTGAAGTTTCAAAACCCTATGGGGGTCATGTCACTGTCTTCTGCATGATGCTTGCAAGGAGTCAGATACTCCCCCATCAGAGTAAATTCCTTCGATACTTTACTCACTGCATTGCAGTGTAGTAAAGTATGACTTTAACTTTAAACACTTAAGGGGAAGTCAGGTTTTTGAAGGGCAAAAATGAAAACTAAATTAAAAAAAAATGCAGACAAAAATACCTTCCAATTGCTTTTTGTTCGACATCACTCGAGCATCCCGTTCAAAAGTTATGGGTAAAAAATGTAACTTTGTGAAAAGAACTTCCATCTGATACTTTCTTCTTTATTTTTAATTGTTTTCTCAAGCTTCAATTTAAATACATTTTTGTTAAAACAACTTTATATCTCAAAAAGGAATTTATATTTTCACCGCTAATTTTCACTATTATTTGTTAAAACTCAAGCACTTGCTATTAATTCTATTAAAACCAAAAATAGTTTTTTCTAAAATATACAAAAACCTAAAAACATTGTTTCTAGACTAAATTCCGATATCTCAAAATAATTTTTTGCAATATGTCCGCTGCAGGAACAAGATATCTAAAAACAATTATCCTAGAGATGTGGTAAAAAGCAAATTAAACATAATACTTGGGCTATGCCATTAACCTCCAAAACTGCCATTAGCCCCTTGGGAACCTTTTTTTTTCAGGGGGGTCATTTGTGCATGGGGGGATAATTATTGTTTGGCTTTCTTGACTAATGACCCCCTACAAACGGTTCCCAAGGGCTAATGGGCATTTTGGAGTTTCTTGCATAGCCCAAGTCTTATGTTTTAATTTGCTTTTTATACCCCAATCTCTCTAGGATAAATCGTTTTTGAGAGATCTTTGTTCCCGCAGGGACATATTGCAAACATTACTTTTTGAGATATCGTCAATTTAGTTAGTCTAGAAACCTGTTTTTAGGTTTTTTTTTCTATATTTTTAGACAATGCTATTTTGCTTTTTTATATGCATTAAAAGTGTGCATTATTTTTAACAAATAATATTGAATTAGAGGTCCAAATCTAAATTACTTTTTGGCTATAAATTTTTTACACAAAAAAATGTTTAAATATTGCTGCTTGAGAAAACAATAACATACATAAGAAATATCAGATGGAATTTCTATTCTCAAAGTTACATTTTTTAACCATAACTTTGAACAGCTGCTCCATTTGAATCAAACACAAGCATTGGAAGGTTATTTTGTTTTGTCTGCATTTTTAATATATGTGTTTTCATTTTTACCCTTCAAACCAACCCTTAATCCTACCCCTAAGCGGGCAAGAAGTAGGCTAATGGGAATTCCCTTGGTACTTCTATGCCTATCCCTACAACAGCCTCCCTTTTCTTAAAAAAACTAATAGAATCACTTGCAGACACTGCAATGCAGAACCATTGCACAGTGCTAGAAGCACTACCGTTGTGAGTTTGTCATTGTTCAACAATATACTCAAGGAATAAGAGGAGCTGTTTTAACCTGATGTTTTTGAGTGTCTGGTAAATACAGTATATTACTAACCCTAGAAATCAATGGTCTCTATGAATCCTTGGACACTAGGATTTACTGGTTGTTATCTTTGCACACCCACATGCTATTAAATTAATTTTCTTCTTCTTTTTGAAGTGATGAGCCATCCTGAAAATTGTCATCTTGGGGTTTAATTAGAACTGACTGATGAACTTCCGAAGGAGAGTACCTCAATAGGATCCATCAAACCTGACAAGAATAGGCCCTGAAATCCATGCATGATTACAGCCGTTTTTCAGTTCACTGTCAGAAATGGCAACTTTGACAGCTTTGATTTTCTTGTTTTGGAAATGTAAAGGTGCATGTTGATTCCCGTTGTATATCAGTTTTCCTCCTGAGTGAAAGATATATGTTGAGTTTAAAAAGGTGTTCCTACTATGATGTCGTTTCTTAAAGTTGCAATGAGAGATTTCACTATCAGGTGTCCCTAAAAAAAATCGAAGAGTACTATTTTTTGACTCTGATGTAAATGTTTCCATCAAAATAATAACCACAATCTGAAAGAGGATTTAGTTGAGAATTGTTTCTTTCATACAAAAATTTCAAATTTTCTAATTTCGTATAGGAGCAAATACAAATTCAGCCCTATGTTTTTATAGTGAAATATAAGCATCAGAATCATCTTTTTCTCTCGTTTAAGGCATTTATGTAGCAAATCCAAGGTAAAATCTATTGAGTGTCTAATCTATATGAAATTAACTATTGTTACACAATATTTGGGTGGCCTCAAAATCCCTCATTTGGTTGCGCACCTTTAATTTTGATCATTTGCTGTCCCTGCATTGTTTTTTTGGCTGGTTTGGTGTTTAGTTCCTGTATTGGCTTTAGGATAATATACAGATCAGGGCAAAGACTTTTCACTCTATGCTTACCAACATTTGATACTTCTCCCTACTTAAAGGATTGGCCTAATCTTTTGAGTTTTTGCTGGTTCCAGTGTTCTTTGACTCTGGGGTAACAGGAGAGTGCTTGGAAGTCATTAAGAATTCAAACACATTTCTCTGGTCTCAATATGGTCCGAGTTCATTGGAAACCAGCAGAACTCGTGATCCATTTGGGGGGGGGGGGGGGAGAAGTGGAGGACATTACCTGCACGATTTAGAAGGCTTTGGGAATTTTCCAAACATAATTGTAGGAACTGCTACTTTTAATTTTACTGCGGCAATAATATCGGTCCCGCAGTTAAATTACATAATCACCTCTTTAACCTTTTCAATATATCTTAGTAATTCATGATAATTTTGGAATAATTATTTACTTTAAAAATCCTGAAAATCCTGCGGGGTTAGTGGATTTACCCCACTGCAAAACAGTTGTAATTTCCAATATCGGCCATTTAGATTTAAAATATTCGTAACCAAATATAGCTTTTAGTCAAGTCTCTGTCGCTACATAAGAGCGCCCTCCTACCATTAAGTCTTTAAAAAGACCTTGCACCTCGGCTCGTGCCAGAATGTGTTGAATGCCGATTGAATTTACGTTACTGGTAGAATGGCATGTCCTACTATATCTACCCCTAATCCATTCTGATTAATGGGAAAGTGGTGAAATTACCATTTTTGCATTGACCCAAGGATTTCAAAGTGAGTCAGTGACATCACCCATCCGTTTCATGCCACTGCTGGAAAAAAAATGGTTTTTACAGAACACCGTCATTCCAGAAATGTGCAAGTTTAGAGAAAACCTGGTTAAGATTTTTTAGAAAAGTAAGTTGTCATAAAACGATAAGAGGTGGGATTTGAGTAAAGTTGTGCCTCAGGGACTAACTTGCCATACCATGGGACTGCTTAGTTTTAAGATGACATTTTTATAAGGCGGTATACATGTACACTTGCATTTTGTTCACAACAGTTATGCAGAAGTCATCAAGAAGGATGAAAGAATTTTGGTAAATCTGTGCGAAATGAGGTATACTTGTGACTCATTTCTTATGTATTGCCTTTTCCGGCATGACTTGTGTGTTTAAATTGTGCTACTACTTGTGTGGTCTAATTGTAACAAGAAAAGTTCACACAAGGTTCTGTGTTACTTTAATCTGTTTCATTGACATGATCTTAAAAGTGTTTTAAAGTTACTTTATTCTTGTCCTTAACATCTAACTTTGTTACTGCTAAAAAGGTGAAACAACTTTTGCTTGTAAGGGATCATTAGGTGTGCCCAAACTGTTTTTTTTGTCCTGTTTTTGTTAATATTGTACAAAATATCAAACTTTTGTGGACTTTTTTCCTTCATTGAATCATATCCAGGAGTTTTAATGTACATACAGAATAATCAAATAAGCTTATATGTCTTCTAGGTTGTAATACACAGAGTTTGTCTTTTATAATTTATTTAAAAACATGGTTTTTATTTACGAGGACGGTATTGGTCGTACAAAAAAAACGTGAAGGAATGTTTTATTAGGCAGACGTGAATTAGTCACTTCTGCAGTCACTGTTAGCATGGGCAATTCCTGTGTGATAGCAGTAAATTTTGCTAATTCCAACCTTTTTGTGATTTGTTTGAATTATAAAAATCATATTTTGCCACTTTTCAATTTGTTAAATTTGTTTTCTTATATCAACCCACACTTGAAACATTTTAAGCAATGTTTGTCTTCCCAAAAGTAATCTTCATGCACCATATCCACCAACATGGTTTTGGTACAAAAATATTTCCCCATGCAAATTTCATAATCCAAATAAAGGTTTTTGGGATATAATTTAATAGGAGGGTAATAATGAGTCAATGTTTCTTCTTGAGATTAATTTGTTGTGATATCACCACAAGGCATGCTATGGATGATTGGGTATGGATGGATGAGGGACGAGCAATAGCGATCATCCCTGGTGCTCATGGACCTTTAGCCCTAATGAACGGTGATGCTCATGTTTTTTTTTTGTCTACTTGGGGGGGGGGCACGCCTTGCTAAAACCCCCAATTATTTACATTTCTTTCGTGCAAAAAACAAACATCCCATGTGGACTGGAATATATATAATAAATACAGGCTTTACCCCAAAGTACCACCCCCCCCCCCGCCCCCCCCCCATTGAGGTACCAACATGCCTAGAGCATTTTGTCAAGAATGAACGTCATGAAGTTCCGGCCGATGGTCAACAAAACTGTCAATTTCCATTAATATGTAAGGGAACAGTTACAATTTCACCCAAATTAGGAATACTCTTTTAATGCGGTTTTGGCTCGACATGAGGGAAAAATGACTATTAATATCTACTCAGTGTTTTAGTCTGAGTTTTTAGTGCTATAATGTTTTTGAGTCAGTAAATTGCAAAATATAAATTTTTCTACCCCTATAGTCCTACAGTATTTTCATAACCTTCCTCAAACTTGGTTGACATCATCATGGTGATGTTTGGTACCTATTTTAATACCAATGAAAGAAGAAACTCTAACTATCCAGTGGTGCCCCGCCCTATCTACTGTGGTGCTCTCTATCTATTATACTAATCACCATTTTGAGTAGTCTCTTTGGACAGGCAATATAATGAACAAATCAGAAGATATGTAACATGTGTTTGGTGTACACAGTTTGTTTGTTTGTTTTTGTTTTTTTACTGGCCAACGCCCCTCAAGGAGCCAAGCGAACATCTGGTAGCCTAGAGTGATGAGTGCAGTAACAGACCCGGATGATCCCCTACTCTTTTCGATACGGTCTGCAACTTTTTACGTGCTCAGGAATTGAAAAAACTAAAGGGAGCTGTCCCCCCCCACGACTTACAACACCACGGGACCCAACGCTTTAACATGACTCATCCGAACCATGAGGGCCGGGCACCCACGTGCATACACCTGCACCTTCTACGCAATGGGTGGGGAGCGAGGAGAAATTCCATATTCACACTACACTGATGCTGCGTGATTATGCAAATTCCGACCTTATATGACTATGTTCAGTATGACCAAGAAACCAGACTCTTGCGGGGCTCGAACCAGGGGTCGTCGGAGTCTATCTTCTACCCTGCCGAAGCGGTTGGAAGGCGCCTTAGACCGCTCTCGGCAAACCTCGCCTCAGTGATATAAACGCACTGTTTTGATTGTTACTTAGGGCTATCTCGTGTTGTATCCTGTAATGAACCAATCCACAACTATCACTAGGGAATAGTGCCCAGGGGGTTCAGAATTATGCATAACTGAAGAGTTCTTTCAAGCTCTTTCACGTAAGAAAGCATGGGTCGGTTTGGAGTATGTAGATTTCTGCTGTTAACTTTACACTCTCTCCTTCAAAACAACTCTGCAGGACAATGACAAATTTTGTCATTTGTGTGTGCACAGCAAGACTTCTCCTAAGATCAACTATAAATTATGAAGAAACTTCATCTCGGACTTGTACCGTACCCCCATTTTGCCACCTTTTGCTTCTGTTTGCCACACATCAGTATTTCATTCAGTATATTCTTCCTCCTAGAATGTTCAAATCACTCTCTCCCCTGTGTATGTATCAAGACACCAGGGGGGTGTTTCACAGATGTTCGTACGAACTGTTCATACGAACACTACGTACGTACATTCACTCCAAACTATCGCAGCCACGTACAGTACGTAACTCTTTTTCACTAAACTCTACGTGGCTGCGATTCATCGTACGAGGATGGCATATCATGGGCTTTCGTTTTAGCCTGGTTGACGGGCTCTTACAAAACCACTTTGAAGGCGCAACTTTTAATTTCAAAATACGTGGTCCCTTAAAATCTGGAAATCTGATTTTTTGCTTGGTGTAAAAATAAAAACTATCCCACTTTGAAGAATTAAGGCTAGAACTGTTTCTTTTGGTATAAAATTGTGAAATTTCTCATTTCCCCCCCCCCCTATAGGAGCAAATAGGAAATTCACAGTCCTATGTTTTTTCTATTGAAATTAAAGCATATGCATATACAAATCACCTTTTGTTTTTCATTTTAAGTTATTCTGCAGCCAAATAAATGGAAGGGAATCTAATGAGTGTCCATGTATATGAAATCCTGTTGCACCTTTAACGTATCTGTTCCACAATAAAATAAAGGGCTATAGCTTTAACTGGTTTCACTTCTGAATACTTAGCAATATTTTGGAGCAGAATAATTTTGCTCCCAAGTTTCGCCCGGTGTAGAAGTAATTATACTAGTCCGGCGCAGGGGCGTAACATACTCAAGAAGTTTTCCAATTTTTCCGCTACCCAATGTTTTTTTCCCAGTCGGGTCCCTTACCTTTTTTCTTCTCTTCTCCCCTCTTTCTTTTTTCTCTTCTTCCCCCGTCTGCCCTATGGCTCCCTCAGGACTATAGTTGCTTCACACCGGAACTGGAGCATGCCATGTGTTCGTTAGATGCTATCTACTATTTATACCCTTGCACAATTTCACAAACTTACACTTCATCACCTGTTCCTTTCAGCAAATGTCACTGTGGACACGCAAAAAATTAATCTGAAAAATGGTCAAAATATATCATTCATTTAATCAGAAGTTTACCCATTAAAAGTACGTTATAGGCATTTTTTTTCAGTGACTCGCAGCGACCGTCACTGTTTAAAAATAAACCTGTACAAAAAACAGGGATTTGACAGGCAGCTGGGACTCCCATGTGCAGAACGTAAAAAAATGGGGCCGTAAAAATACGCAACCATTTGCAGGGAACGAAAATAACGGCGTAAATCTCAGCTTCAACGCTATTTTTGTTTTTTTACTTTTTAAAAACAAATATTAGAATTAAAACGTTATACAATCCTCTGACCAATTTTCACGGTGTAGCTGTGGCAATCATACAAACGTTGTATTTAGACGTTACCACGTGGTTGTAAAAAAATTATACTTCAGGCCAACAATTTTGAAGAAAAAAGGCAATAAACAATGTGAAAATGTGAGAAATACAATATTTTAAAACCAGTTTTAATACTTTGTTTTATATTGTAATGTGCAACATTCTAATGTCCCTCCTCCCCAATTACTTAATCAACATATGACCAGACTTTTTTTATTTAAGTACTTACAGACTACCAGACTCGGAACCAGGTACTTAAAGATGACAGTCCTAAACCTTATCCACTACAACACACATGACTTTACTGAAAGCAGATGCTAAATTAAATATAATAATGTGTGTACTACTTTTTGTGTCGCCTGCCCAAAGGCAGGAAGACCCATATGGATCACTTTGTCCCACTGTAGTTATTGATGTCTGTTGATGACTGTTGGTTTGATGTCTGTTGTTGATTGTCTGTGTGAAAAGGTTAACATTTGCCTGTAATAATATGCCACAGTACTTTGATGGATTTAACCAAACTTGGGTCAAACGGTACAAACATGGCATCCCCCCTTTGTTGATGAAGGTTCAAAGGTCACATACCAAGGTCAAAGGTCATAAAAAGTCATAAAAATACAAAAAATGCAAAATTGACCTCATTTGAAAAGTTGAAGTTCAATTGGAACCAAACTTGAGTTACAGGTGCACATGGTGATCTCGTCATTTAATGGATGAGGTCCAAAGGTCACATACCGGGTGAAAGGTCATGTGAGGTCAGTTGTAAAATAGGCTGAAATGTTAAATTTTTACCTCATTTTGAAAAAGTCGAAGTTCAATTGGAACCAAACTTGGAATCAAGGTGCAACATGTGATCCCTCATTTTGTTTGATGAGGTCAAGGTCACACACCAAGGCAAAGTTATGTGATGTCAAGTTGTAAAATAGGCTGACAATGTAAAATGACCTCATTTGAAAAGTGAATTCATTGGAACCAAACTTGGTTTACGGAGTTTTACTGCAGGCCCTCATTTTTTTAGATCAAAAGGTCACATATCAAGTCAAGGTGATGTTAGCCTACATGTCACAAACCGTGCGATGGCAGGCGCACAGCGGTCCCGAGGACCGATGTATGTTTTTTTTCAATTAAACTAAATATAATTACAAACAGGAGGAATTGAGTTCTACAAGTTTTTTTTAAAACTAGTTTTTGAAATGATAGGGAAAATAAGTCATGACGTTACTTAGACGTTATTTAACACATTTTATATTTAAGAAACGGTTTTCATAAGGTACCATAGATGCCCAGGGGGTTCAGAATTATTGTATAACTGAAAGATGTGATGTCAAGCTTTTCCGTAAGAAAAGAATGGGTCATTTGGAGTATGAGAATTTCTCGCTGTTAACTTACAATCGCATTCAAAGACACTCTGCGGACATTGCAAATTTTGTCATTTCGTGTTCACAGCAAGACTTCTCTAAGATCCAACTATAAGATTATGAAGAAACTTCATCTCCTGTACCCCCATTTTGCCAAACTTTTCTTACTGTTTGCCCATACATCATATTTCATTCAGTATATTCTTACATCCGAGAATGTCAATAATCACTCTCTCCCTGTGTATGTATCAAGCAACACCAGGGGGGTGTTTCATAAGATGTTCGTAAGAATGTTCGTACGAACAGCAAATGTACGGTAGCAGTTCAATCCAAAATCGATCGCAAGCCACGGACAGTACGTACTCTGTTTCACTAATCTGGTACGTGGCTACGATTCATCGTACGAGGATGGCATATCATGGGCTTCGCTTTTAGCTGGTTGACGGAGCCTATTTACAAACCAGCTTGAAGGCGCGACCATTTAATTTCCAAAAAGGTGTCCCTTAAAAAATCTGGAAAATCTGATTTTTTGCATTGGTGTAAAATTAAGAAAACTATCCCACGGTGAACAGAATAAGTGAGAAATGTTTCTTGGTATTAAATTGTGGAAATTTTCATTACTATAGGAGCCAAATAGGAAATTGGAGCTTATGTTTTCTATGGAAATTATAAGGAATATGCATATACAAATCACCTTTGTTTTCATTTTAGTTATTTCTGTAGCCAGATAAATGGAAGGGAATCTAATGAGGTGTCCATGTATATGAAATCTCTTGTTGCACCTTTAACGATATTGGACTGTCCACAATAAATAAAGGGCTAGCTTTAGAACTGGTGAACATCGGAGAACTTAGCCATATTTTGGAGGAAGTAAATAATCTTTGCTCCAAGTGTCAGTCCCGGGTGTAGAAAGGTAAGTTATAGTCACGGCGCCAAGGGGCGTACAAGACTCAAGAAGTTTTTCCAGTTTTTCCGAGACCAATGTTTTTCAGTCGGTTCCCTTACCTTTTCTTCTCTTTTATTCCTCTTTCTTTTTCTCTTCTTCATCTGGCCATGGCTCCGCCGGACTATAAGTTGCTTTCACACCGGAGTGGGAAGGAATGCATGTGTTCGTTAGATGCTAGTCTAGCTATTTATCAACTGCAATCACAACTACGTCATCACCTCTGATCTTTCAGCAATGTCAGTGGACACTCAAAAAATTATCTGAAAACACATTAATTTTATTTGTTCACAAAATCAGTTATCATTTAGATTTAATTCATAAGTTTACCATTAAGTACGTCTAGCATGTTTGAAAGTGATCGACAGCGGACCGTACACTGTTAAAATAACCTGTAAAAAACAGGGATTGAATGGCAGCTGCGGACTCACAATGTGCAGGAACGTAAAAATAAACGGACCCGTGATTAAAAATACTGAAACAATTGAGGGAACGTAAAAGATAAAGGCGTAAAATCTCAGATGTTCAACGCTATTTTTGTTTTTGTACTGTTTAAACATATTAAGAATTAAAACGTTTTAAATCCTCTGACCAATTTTCACGGTGTAGTGTGGCAATAATACAAACGTGTAGTTATACGTTACCACGTGGTTGTAAAAAATTATACTTCAGGCAAACAACTTTGACGGAAAAAAGGCAATAATACAAAGGGAAAATGTGAAGAAATAGAAATTATCAAAACCGTAGAGTACACTTTGTTTATATTGTAAGTGACATTCTAGTCCCCATTACTTAATCATCATATGAGCAGACTTATTTTATTTAAGTACCTTACATACTACATAGACTCGAACCAGGGAATTAAGATTAAAAGTCCTAAACCTATCCACTTTACTACACCACATGACTTTACTGAAAGCAGATGCTAAAATTACATATTATATATGGGGGTACTACTTGTGGTGTCGCCTGGCCTAGGCAGGAAGACACATAGGGATTCCTTTGTCCACTGCTAGTTAGTGATGTCTGTTGAGGACTGTTGTTGATGTCTGTTGTTGATGTCTGTTGTGAAAACAGGTTAACATTTGCCTGTAAGATCTATTTTTACTGAATGTGTTTTACACATACTTTGATGGATTAAACAAACTTGGGTCACCCGTACAACTGGAATCCCCATTGTTGTGAGGTCAAAGGTCACATACCAAGGTCAAAGGTCATGTGAGGTCAAGTTGTAAAATCGGCTGAAAATGTAAAATTGACCTCATTTGAAAAGTTGAAGTTCATTGGAACCAAACTTGAGTTACAGGTGCAACATGTGATCTCTCATTATGAGAGGTCAAAGGCACATACCCGAGGTAAAGGTCATGTGAGGTCAAGTTGTAAAAGGATGTGGTGAAATGTAAAATTACCATTGAAAAGCGAAGTTCAATTGAACCAAACTTGAATCACCAAGGTCAACATGTGATCCCTCATGTTGATGTGGTCAAAGGTCACACACAGGTCAACGGTTTTATGTGCAGGTCCAGTTGTAACCATCAGGCGAAAATGTAAGAATGACATTGCCCACCACGGCACGTCCATGATTTTTATTTTTTTTTATGTTTTGTGCAATGTGACTTTTGCCGGAAAAAAAACTTTTGTAGCCGAGCGAGCACGGGATTCTCGTTACAGGTCCCCCCCCATTAGCCGGCGGAAAGGGAGTTAGCGGTGAGGAAAGAGCAAAGAAGGATGGGAGAGAGAGGGTGGTTACGCGAAACTGATTCCCCGGAAAGTAGCCGCAACGCACGACCGACCAGACGGTGCCAGGAGAGAGCTGGCAGAGTGATACAGTCGGCCCGGAAAAGAGAAAAAGTACCGTTGGTCAAAGGTCTCATATCAAGGTCAACGGTGAGGTTAGGCCTATCATCACAAAACGCGATCGCAGGGACACGCGGTCCGAGGACGACTGTATTTTTTCAAATTAAACTAATCATTACAAAAAGGAGGAATTGAGTTCTGACGAGTTTTTTCAAATATTTTTGAAAAGATAGGGAAATAAGGATAATGACGTTACTTAATGACGTTATTTAACACATTTTATATGTAAAACGGGTTTTCATAGTTCATATTCTTCCATTAAAAAAACAGTAAGTTAAAAAAACCCTAAATTACGAAAAAAAATAACGGTCAGCGTATAAATACTACTTTTCAAAATGTGTAGTATTATTTCCTAGCCACTGTTTAATTAACCTTTTTCTGCTTCCACATGTAATAACCACTGACGGCGGTGTAGCTTATTGAAGTTAATGTGGGGTTACCATAAAAATTGCACTCGCGCTCTCTACTCCTAACCGTACCGTGGCCTTCCGCGTGGACACGAGCGGAGCTCGGCGCCGGGGCGTCACCGTACGCGCCCTACTCCGCTCGTTCCAGCGCTACCCGCTCCCGCTCTTCCCTGTAGAGGTATTCACGCGCATTGACAGCCGTCTCGTCTGCCCAACCTGCGACCACCTGTCTTGTCTTCCACCCGATCTTTGCTCGGAGCACTTCCTCGCTCACGCCTTGCCGCCGTGTCCACGATGGTGGTAGATCGTGCGCCCGTCTCCAGGGCAGCGGCGTGTTGGCGGGGATCTAGCTGCCCCCGGCCTACATCGACCCGGCGTTACTCGTCCCCCCGACGAGAGGTCGGCACTTCATGTGAGTGGCCGACCGAGGCTCGAGAGAGCAGTTGCCCAGGGCCGGGGTACCAACACCAGGGTGCATCGAGTACCTAGCGGCGCCGGGTCGCCCGGCGGCCGCTGATAGCCCGCAGGGCCGCGTCGGCGCAGCTACGGATCACGCAGCCCCAGCAGGCCTTCCATTTGTGGCCTGCAGATCAGCTCCCGCCTAGGCCAGCTAGGTAGGAGGCGCGGTGCACCCGCCGGCGCCCCGCGCCCTTCCCTCATCCGTCGATCCCCCGACGCGTCCGCTCCTCTCACCCGCCCTGTGAGACTAGTCCAGTGACCGCCGGCATAGGGCGCGGGTGCCGCGAACGCCCTGGCGGATGAGGCGAGCGGCTGTCCAGGATGGCGGGGCGGGCGCGGACCGTGGGGCGGGGGCGTGGTAGCAGCAGGCGCCTCGAGAGAGAAGACGATTGACCATGGTTTTACGGGTTGATTTTCAATCAATTATTGCAAATTCACCGTTATTTTACGACAATTTATCGCTTTTCATATGAAATTTGTTGCAAATGATCCGGTTTTAATTAATATGGCCTTATAGTTTAAATTATAGTATTGTCCAAAGAGGTTCTCTAGGAGTTTGTGGGGTCACAATGCCTCCTTCCAGGGGTTGAAAGGGACTGATAATTAAGCCCGCGGGACAACTTCCGTGAAAATATACCCTAGTTTTTGGAAAAAAATACCCTACTTTTTGTGAAAATATACCCCTAAGGCGACGAAAATAAAAAAAAAACCTGTTTTACGGGCCCGACCGAACCTGATTTTGCAGGTTGCAAGATTTTTCTTTTTTAGGTTTTTACAAATCAATCACCGCGTAAAATCGCCTGTTTATTGCCCAATTGTATCAAATTTGGCAATTTTTTTTTAGAACATGTTGGAAAAAAAAATTCTCATTTTTTCTCTTGATTTTGCAGATTTTGGATGCTATTTTAGGCAAATTTTGAGCTAAAGAAAAGAAAAAAAAAAGAGAGAAAAAAGAAAAAATTCCCGATCCGACCGAACCCTACTCGAAAGGCCGACTCGCCCCGTTTTAAAACAGGGTGGGGTTGTCTTTTTTCGTCGCCAGGGACATATTTTTGTACACTTATACCCAAAGTGGGACATGCTTTTCAGTACGTCAATAGATTAAATACATTACTATATACGCGAAAAACACTTGTGCTACTGTATTAAAAGAAAAATCGACACACACGTTTTTTTTTTGTTTTTTTGATTATTTCTGGCTTGACATGCATAGAACCAGTCTACTTAAAGTTGGTACACCTAGAGGACTAGAACTTGATGATTGTGAATGATACCCATAGCGGTAGTACCGGGTAAACAAAAAAAATAAAAGACCAATCAAGGGAGAAAATTACGGTTTAACCTGCCGTATTTTTCTTCTCGCAAATTTTGTTAATCGCCCATTACGGGGTCCGTAAAATTCCGGGTCTTTTTTAATACAGTGTATAGGCCTATGCCCCCAATTTGGAATGCAAAACTGCTATCATTGGGTCTCATTGGCGAAGATTTTCAGGATTGGGGGCCCGCTGGCCTCCGCGAAGCACGGAGCGCTGAGTGGGGCGGTGTGTGGAGGGGGAAAGCTTTGGAAACTGATAGGAACACTCGGTGCATGGTTTTTACATTCGATGGGCCGTTTTACAAACAGAACTTTAAAAAAATCACTAACATTATTAATACCACTATTTTTAGAAAGTGAACTTTACAGCATTAAAAAAATGTTTTAGAAATAAAAAGGTGGTCATTAAACAAAAACATTATTTCACTTTTTATCCCTCTGGTCTAAACAGTAAGATGTGAAAAGGTTATATAAATCAGTATTCCACATTATAATTGGACAATCACATGTGTAGAAGTCTCATATTTTAGCTTCGGTTTTTTAAAACATTAAAACGGAAAAAGAATGGGGAGAGACAAGGTCAATCCTTCTTCCACACTCTTCCCTCTTCTCGAACCCTTATACCCCTCCCTCCCCATGCCCCGCATTTTCCCCTACTTCGCCCACTTCCTTTGTCATGAAATTCGTAATAATACATACAATTCATTTGAATATGCATAAAATGTTTCATAAGCGTTACAGATTAAGAAAAATATTAATCTGTATTTTAGGTTTAGGTTAAACAAAGGATATGCATATTTGTAAAAAAAATCTCAAATAAATCAAGTTGCTGGCAGCTGACCGCAAACTTGCAGGATTTTCACAGACAATCTGTTATTTTTTAAAACTGACAAATTAAAAGAATTCCTGAGCAACATTTAGGCCTACAATTATCATAATTATTTTAAAAAAAAAAAATCGGTGTAAAAATAAATCGGGGAAAAACACCGTAAAAATAAAATACTGACAAAAGTGCTGCGGAGTGATTTAAAAATACAGAGCCCGCCTGTTTTTACGGGAACAAATTTTTAACAGTGCATTTAGGCAGCATGATATTAGGTACCTTTATATGAAAACCACAAAAATAAAGGGAAGGCTGGAGAGAACATTTTTTAATGTTCTATATAAAGTTGTTGTGTCATGTGCCTTTGTGATCAACCTATTCGTTGACTGCTCCCGTTAATCAGATGCGGATGAAAAACCCTACCCTCAGAACGGTTGTTAAAAAAAAAAAAAAATTTTTAACCAAACATGTATGAACAAGGTGAACAGCCCAACGGTGAGTAATTTTTACCAATTGTTGGGTAAAAATAATCAGATGAGGGGCATGTTTTTTTTACCCAACAATGGCAAATTTGACCAATAAAATGCTAAAATAATATGATTGCCCAACAAATGGTAAAAAATTTAAACATTTGTTGGACTGTTCACCTGTTAATAATATGTTGGTTAAAATTTTACCAATGTTCTTGAGTAGTGTGCAAAGCTAGTGATATAGTGGAAAAACGTCTGACTATAAAGTCATGGACGGGAATCCGGGGGGGGGGGTGAGGGTGATATACGCTGCCAGAAAACTCCCAAATCAACATAAAAATGTGACTGACAGGAATTCACGTAAAACTATGCGTATTTATTGTAATTTAAAGCGGTGGGAAATTGCCGTTAATGTACAGAATTTACGATAATTGTCCCTTAATTTTTCCACCGTATTTCTTTCATCCTCTCGACTTACATCCATTTTCAGGAGTGTACAATCCTAATCATCTCTGTAGTGTAATTTTGGTTTCAATTCTTTTTCCTTATAGGTCTGAAAGTTTATTAAATTTTTATGTTGGATTTGAAATCAATTTACTTATTAATTTGCACTCTGGTAATAAAACGAGAAATCTACAAATGCGTGAGCACTAAGCAACAGAAGTAAAAAAAGAAAAATGGCGTTTCTCGCGTTAAATGGCGTAAAAAAAACGCCCTTTAGATATGGATTTGGGGTTTTGAAGATGGCAACCGTGTAGAAATAGTGACCAGATGTCCTTATGGTATGTAGCATATAAATGGTGTGCCTATATCATGTGTTTATATCAGTTTCAGTTTACTTGTTTGTAAAGATAAACGTTCATTGTTTTAAAAAACATTAATGAAAGAGTAAAATGTACTATTGACTGTGTGTAATCAGCAAGGCAAATGTGATCATGCTCTTTGGAGCGTTTTATGCATATTCTTCTGTGTCGACTAAAGAAATTACACGATGAACAAAACCCGTATAAGATTCTTTAATGCAACTTTTACACACCTTTTTATTTTCATTTTAGTTTTATTTTATTAGAAGATATTGAGAAATAACCAAAAGAGGGATTTGCATAACAAATGGTGCAGGCGGAAAACTAAACACGTTATTTGTTAATGGTACTGGATCGAGTTGAATGTCATGAAAGAACGGTAATTCAAGCGGGATATTTACAAGCATTCAATTAATTATGCAAATTAATCCTCAAATAGACCTACGAACACCCATGAGGGTGTTCGCGGTCGAAGAACAGTTCGTTGGCCATACGTACTGATCGCAGACATTTGAGGGGATTGGTGGGAAAACGGGAGTACGCTCCCTCTTCCACGTACAGTGTCGTGACCTGCGATCAGTTCGTGGGAGTACGACACGGTTAACTGATCGTATCGACTAGCGCAGAGTTTAGTGACACCCCCCAGGTGGTTTTAAAAACACGATCTCAGTTGGTGAATTTGATGGCTCAACCCCCCCAGGAAATGTTCAATTCAGAATTTGTATAAGTCATGGTGAACCAGTTGAGACATAGAATGTGGCTTCTTGCAGCCTGACAATCGTAATTTGCCACGAGATTGTAATGAAGTATTGTAACCTCATGTATTGAATTTTGGCTCGGATCTGATAGTATTGCAAAATAAACTTCAAACCTGCATTGGTCAAAATTATGACAACTGGCAATGTTAGAGATTTGTTTGTAAA
>JAMKCH010066295.1:0-13295 GCA_023653785.1 Ophioderma brevispina
CGGTCGTAACTTTACGCCCAAAGAGGTTCTATATATATAGATGGGCAAAACGTACGTAATCTTTAGAAATACAACCGTCCGTCTCGCAATGTTTTGCCGACCACAAGAAAACATAGAGTACCAACAATGGAAAGCAATGGCTTGCCTCCGCTTCTCCGCGACATACTGTGGATGCCGCTTTGCATATACAACTAATCGTATGATACAAATAATGTATGTTTTAGAGGTGGCCAGGTTTAATCAGTAGTTTTACCTGGATCATTGTGGGCTCAGATACCTTTTTTCTATAATGCAATGCGCGCTTAGGTGAAAAGATGTATTTATTGAGGCGTTTATTTAAATCAAAGACGACTGGTGTGTCATTTCATGTCGTTGTGTGCATGGGTAGGCCACAAAATTTAAAACCACCAATGCACCAACATCCAACAACTGATATTTTGCGGCTTGTTTGTATCGAATTGCCATTATGTTGGTATACCAGAAGCACCCAAGACAAATAATTATGTGGTGGTGGCCGTCAATATGCAAAATGTCGCGCCCAGCACGACTACACTGGTTTTGATGGGGTTTCACCCCTTGTATTTACGACCGGTATTAGTAATGTACTACTGTTGACATGCTCTGTCGGACTTAACTGTGACCAGTTTTAACAAAAACAAGTAAGCACCTGTTTCTACTGACATATTAGAGTGTGAAGGATGACCTAATGACCTTAAATGTTCGACCACATGTGGAGACGAATACAATATGGTACAATCAGGCGTGAGGGAATTAGTGGATTTGGTTTTTTTTTAATTCCATCGACTTAAGTTAATACCGGGGATTAACTTAATAACTACACTGGGGACACGACGTTTATCCGTTTCTTTTTGATTGACATACCAAACAAAGGAAAAAACAATCTATAGCGTGTCTCATACTTTTCATCTCGTATTCATTTGAATCTGGTAGTAAGCCTTTACATATTCCGATACAAAAATAGTTCTTGTAAAGTGGGTTAAAGCATCTTATTCTGGTTGAACAAATTTGAGCATTTCAGCTGTTGATACAGCTTTTTAGTTTTTGATCTCCACAATTCCTCTCCCAATGATTCGTACCGTCGACAATATGCTTTACTGACAGGAATAAAACTCAATTCAAATCTGAAATCGTTTTTAGGAAGATGTGGACGTTCGCCTTGTGGCGTTAGTATTCCAACTAATGGACGTGTAGAAAGTATTCATAAGGGCGTATTGGGTAACCGTGTGTGATGAGCATGGAGTGCATACGACGCAACTGTAGTGGTCGTCAGAACTGTGGCCTTCCACGTATTGCAGCAGAAGCCTCATGGAGGAGCACATTTTGGACAGGGAACTGGTCAGATATGGCTGGATATTGTCCGCATGTTCATGATCTGAAATAACTTGAACTTGTAAGAGATGTAGTCATGCTGGATGGGGTACACAACAACTGGTGGGTCATAATAAAGATTCTGGTGTCACGGCACCCGGTGTTAGGAATAGTGTTTTTATAAATGAACATACATATTTAGGATAATATACTTTGATAATAAAGATACTTTATTTTTTATGCATGTGTACAGTTATAGTAAGACAATAACTACCCATAATTTGATTGTATGTTTGTATGATTGTATGACTTCGCACTTGTTGGCGGGAGTAATTCAAACGAAGGACGTGTAGAAGTATGTATAAGGAGAATGGGGTACAGTGTGTATGATGCATGGAGAACAAATGACGGAGACAGTAGTGTGCCCGACAACTTGGGACTCCACATTTTGTGCATGCCGAAGCTCATGGGAGAGCCCATTTTGGACAGGGAACGGGACAGATATGGCTAGATGATGTCGCATGTTCAGTTCTGAAAACAACTTCGAAGAATGTGGTCATGCTGGTGGGGTACCCTAACTGTGGTCATAGGAAGATGCTGGGTAACTTGCACAGGGTGGTAGGTATAGAGCCGTTTTTATATAAAAACATATTTAGGATAGTATATCTTATATATATGTCTATATTTTATCCATGTTTATCATTACATTAAAAACTTTATAACCATAATTTTATTGTATTGTTGTTAGTATATGGACGTTCGTCTTGTTGGCGGGAGTAATTCCAAACGAAGGACGTGTAGAAGTATTGTATAATGGAGTTTGGGGTACAGTGTGTGAGATGCATGGAGTACAAACACGCGACCGTAGTGGTGTCGTCGACTGGCCTTCCACATGTTGCAGCAGAAGCTCGCGGAGGAGCCCATTTTTGGACAATGAACTGGTCATATATGGCAGATAATGTCGCATGTTCAGTATGGCAAACAACTTGGCTGCATTTTGCATCCTGGATGGGGTACACATAACTGTGATCCATAGTGAAGATGCTGGTGGCCACTGTACAGACGGTATGAATGGGCGGTTTTTTTTTTATACGAACATACATACACTGCACAGACTCCTACCTCACGGGACCCAGACTAAGAGCTACTCTATGTGTACTCCTTAGTTCTACTTTAAGGGTACCCCCCGATGCATTATTGATGAAGTACCTACAACTAAGTACGTGGGGAGTACACAAGCCGCTGGGTGCATACAGCTATGTTTCTTAGGCAGTACCCATCCTTAGTGTACTCTGCAGTGCCTGCTAGGATGACTGACAGGTACCATGTAAGCCACCAGTAGTGGAGTAACCTCACGAAGCTACTCCTTGGGGATTGGGAGTACCTCCACTAGGGTACTCCCCTACGGACTGCCTAGTAGATAGCACTTTGGACCATAGAGGGCCCACATTCCAATTGTTGTTTACGACTTTCCGATCATTTTCAAGCTTAGTATATTTGAGTTAGCATCACCAAAAACCCCGATACATGTGGTGTCCCAAAAAGTGGTGCAAGCAGATTTCCTAAAAAAATCGATGAGCTGTGAATTTCATTTATATCTAACGAGTATATATATTGTACTCTTTGTACAAATTGTTCAAATCCCATGACAATCCACTCATGCAAGCCAGAGATATGACGGCTTATTAAAGGCCGACTCAAAAATTTTTTTTCACCCATTCCAGTGGGATTTTACAGAGTTAACATCCAATGTGGTTCTGTTCTCGCTGTCAGCTAATGAGCGTTTCCAAATCATTGAATGTACTGCTGTATTCATGGAATAAATACCATTTTACAATAATATTAACAACAAGGATCAAGAAATGAATGAACACAATATTAGGTTTTTAGATTTATTAAATGGCAAATAGGTATTAGAAATTAATAAATATGTAAAAAAAAAAAATGATTAGCCATACAGTCGCAAATTGTAAATAATTATTGATCGCACAAAATTCCTTATAGCGCCTATTTTTTTTATCTCTACCTTTGCAGTTTTCTGATAAATAGCATTTTTGCTACATAACATAACTGTAACCTAAGTGGCACATCTGTTTAACTTCATAGTCACATTTTATTTTACAAGAAAAGAATTAAATAGCTAGAGGGCTTTCTAGTCTGACTCGCGATTTCGCAATATTATTTTTTTGTTAATAATGAAAATAGTCAACTAGAAACTAGAATAGTAAACCTAAACTGCCAATTCCAATATTGATATGAATCTGACTTTTTCGTTTGGGATTCTTTTATTTTTAAATCATTTATTTGTAGTATTGCGTCCCATAGGATACTGTGTTAACAAAAATTCGGACCGGAAGTTAAACAATTGAATTTTTCTATATGAAGGAATTCAGATTTAAGCTTAGCATTCCCACAGTGATTAGTCTCTTGTACAAGCAGTATGTACATGCCAAACCCGATTTTTTTGGAAACTGAGGGCGCCCTCCTCCGGAAATCTCTGAGTCGGCCTTTTAAGTCCTTTGCTCTGCATGGCCTGTTTGCCTGTCATCTTTTTAAAACCGGCCCAAATGAGTAATGACACCCGATACAGATTCAGTCATTACCGGTACGTTTTTTTCTTGATGTTTTCTCATCTTTGTGAAGGTTTTTATAAATAACCAATTGGAAAATGTGCCATTCATTTTCATTTTAAGCTAAGGGATCACCCAGGTGTCATTAGAATTTGGCTACTTTAACCATGACTTCATCTAAATTTTCATAAACTCCATTGCTTTCCTTAAAATCTGTTTCACTTTACTGCACAACTCAACAATAATAGTTTCAACTGTACAGGTAACCCTTAGAAATAGTTATTTGTCAGTTTTTCTTAAAGTTGTTATGTTAGATATTATGTATATATTTGTGTCATATACAGAACTGTATTTTATTAGTAGAATATCACCTTCAGGTTCTCAGAAGTTTTCATTGCTTTAGTCAACGCACACGATTGATCCCTAAAATCTGTGATGTACCGATAATCCCGAAATGTGTAAATCCCATTGGAAGGGATGACAACAGTATCCTTTAATAATCGTTCTATATCGCTAGTTTGGCAGTATCGAGATTGTCATTGGATTTGGCCAATTTATACAACAGAGTAACTTCATAATCCTTACTTGAACTAAAACCCCGCTTCAGCATTTTTTGAGAATCCGAGTTTAGTCGATCTGCTTGCACCACTTTTTGGACACCCTGTATATGACATTTTGTATGTGTGAAAAACAATAACATCCATTGTGACCAAATGTAATAATTTATAAATTACTGAAATAAGCACACTCAGTTTAGAAAGCCCATTGCCTGGGAGACCCACTCAGGTACTCCGCATGGGGTACTATGGTTTAGTTAGCTACTTCATTTTACCTAGGTGGATACTTACACCCACTTTTATGGTCGCGATGTGGTACCCCTCCGGGTGGTAACTCCATGACTACTTCATACAAATACTTCAAGTACTCCCATGCAAATTGGTTTGTGTATTAGGATAATGCCTTTTATAATATGCTATTATATTGCACATGCATATTGGGTTATAAACATATAACCATAAATTAAATCTATTGTTTTTAGGACCTGTTTCCTTCGCCCTTGTTTTTTTGACGGGGAGTAATTCAAACGAAGGACGTGTAGAAGTATTGCCCTAATGGAGTATGGGCACAGTGGTGATGATGGCATGGAGTACAAGACGCGACGTAGTGTGTCGTCGACTTGGCCTTTCCAAATGGTGCAGCAGAAGCTCATGAGAGCCCATTTTGGGACAGGGAACTGGTCGATATGGCTAGATATGTCGCATGTTTAGCATCTGAGACCACTTGTATCCTGTGGTCATTATGGATGGGGTACCACATCACGTATCCACTGAAGATGTTGGGGTCTTTGTACAGACGTAAGGAATATGCGTTTTTCTATGAACATACATATCGTCGCGTGGCGGAACAACTCATAGGTTCATTTGACCTTTAAAAGCAAAACCTCACATGTAGTAAAAACGGTTACATGACAGAAACCTTCAATTATGTAAAATGTTCGAGAAACACCAAAAACTAATCATTGATGTAATGCCATCCACACGAAAGGTTTTCCTTTTTACAATATTTAGGTAATTATTACTCCATATTCTGAATAAAAGTGCCAAATGATTTACTATCATATTGCATAAATTCAAGTAGAACCAGATGTGAACCAAAGCACATATGAGGTTTTTTTGCAATGGCGGCCCCTTTTTACATATGAGGGTTGCATTGACCTTATGGAGATGTTACCATATGAGGTTTTCCCGCCCGGCGACGATATTTAGAATAATATGGCTAATATTTTGTGACATGTTTATCGTGTAAATCAAAAAAATATAACCCATAACCTGATATCGTATTGTTGGACGTTTGAGCGTTCGCCTTGTGTGCGGTAGTAATTCAATCGAAGGACGTGTAAGAAGTATTGTATAATGGCGTTACTATGGGGGACAGTTGGTGATGATGCATGGAGTACAAACGACGCGACTGTAGTGTGCCGCGTCAACTTGACTTCCACATAGTGAAGCTGAGCTCTTGGAGGAGCCAATTTTGGACGAGGGGAATGGAAACTGGTCAGATATGGCTAAATAATGTCACTTGTCCAGGATCTGAAAAACAGCTTGGATGCAAGTGGTAATATGGATGGGGTACACATAACTGTGGTCATAGTGAAGATGCTGGGGTTACCTGTACAGGACGGTAGGATCGGACATTGGTTGGTTTATAGGAAACATTACACATTTATGATATTATACTTTGCTTAATATGAGTATACTTTTATAACGATGCTCATCATTATATATACAACAATATAAATTCGAAACAATTATCAAAATATCAACAAATGTATTGCCGCGTTAAAAACACGGGCCTATAAAGGGGCCGTTGGAGCCTCTGCATTTCAGTGTTAAAAACATCATATACTTATGTTCGCGCAAACAGGACATGCGCTACTCAAAGGATCCTCACCCTTACAAGAAAAAATGGTGATGAAAGACGGATTGCAACACTTACAGGGGTATTTCCCTTCTTAGTATTGTCGCAAAGTTTTTGCCCGGTTGCGTTATGCCGTCTTCAAGTCTGGCTGAAAGGGTGTTCTCATGAGTCTCAGTGCGGATTAGTGCTGGCGTCTACGATTCGATATGATCTTCTCCATACGCCAACACAGGAGAAGTGAGAAGAAACAACCATGAAAACCACCTCACATTGCTTCATTAGACCTGACCAAAGCCCTTGACCTGGTTAGCAGGATTGACTGTTCCCAATCCTCCAGAAGATTGGCTGTCACCAGGCTTCTGAGCATCATCATCTCTTTCCACATTACATAGAAAGCAACGTACATTTTACGGCAGCCTATCAGAGCCGTTTGACATTCGCAGTGGATGTTAAGCAAGGATGTGTTTTGGCCCAAACGGTCTTTGCCTATCTTGGAGCACAACAGATCTCAGCCAGTTTGAGAAGAGCGGAGCTAAAAGGAAAGCTGCACAGTCCTGGATAGTACGCTGGACATTTCCCATATATGTTAGCACCTTGCCAGAGGATGCTGCCACTCTGAGGATTGGCATTCTTCAGCCACAGACGTCGCGGTTCAATAACCTGACTCAATGTGGGCGCTTATTCCTAGTCGCTTTGCGACTGACGGCGGGCCTGATGAGGATAACCATAAATTCAATAGTGGTATCTTTTAGGGACGTGTTGCAATTGACCAGTCGTCCATAGCTATGCAGACTCGGTTCGTGTCATTTGTAAAGACGGTAGGAATATCGTTTTATAGAACATACATATCGGTCTCGTCGCGGGCGGGAAAAAACCTCATATGTGCATTTGAACCTTTAAAAGCGCAAAACCCTCACTTAGTAAAAACGGTTACTTACAAAACCTCATAGGTAACATTTTCAGAGACAACCAAAAACTGAATCATTTGATGTACGCCATGCACAGACAGTTTTCCGTTTTTCTACATATATTAGGTATTATTACTCCATAATTCTGAATAAATGCCAAATGTTTTACTATCATATTGGCATGAAATTCAAGCTAGAACCAGATGTGGACCAAAATGCACATATGAGTTTTTGCCACGGTGCCCACTTTTTACATATGAGGGTTTGCATTTGCCCTCTGGAGTTACATGTATGAGGTTTATCCCGCCCCGCGCGATATTTAGAATAAATGGCCTAATATTTTTGTACATTTTTATATCGTGTAATCAAACAATAAACCATAACCTTATCTATTGTTTTAGGACGTTTGACGTTCGACTTTGTTGGCGGTAGTAATTCAAACGAAGGACGTGTAGAAGTATTGTATAATGAGTATGGGGTACCGTTGTGTGATATGGATGTAGTACAAACGACGCGAACTGTAGTGTGCCGAAAATCAACTTTGACTTCCACATAGTGAAGCTGAAGCTCTTGGAGAGCCAATGTTTGACGAGGAACTTGGTCAGATATGGCTAAATAATGTCACTTGGTTCAGGATCGAAAACAGCTTGGATGCATGGTGGTCATTCTGGATGGGGTACACATACTGTGGTCATAGTGAAGATGCTGGGGTCACTTGCACAGACGGTAGGAAGTGGTGTTTAAGACCATACACATTTTTATGATAATATACTTTGTTAATATGAGTATTACTTTTATACCATGCGCATCATTATATTTAACACAATAACATATCAACCAATTATCAAAGATCAAAATATCAACCAAATGTAATGCAGGGCGTTAAATACCACTGGCCTTAAATGGGTCCGTTGGAGCCCCTGCATTGATGTTAAAACAATCATATAATTATGTCCGCGCACACAGGACATGCGCTACTCAAATATCGATCAATCACCCCTCTACAAGAACAAAGGTGAAAGAAGTGATTGCAACAATTACAAAGGGGTATTTCCCTCTTAGTATTGTCGGCAAAGTGTTTGCCCTTGTTGCTTTGATGCGTCTTCAAGTCCTGGCTGAAAGGGTGTATCCTAAGTCTCAGTGCGGATTTAGTGCTGGCTGATCTACGATCGATATGATCTTCCCATACGCCAACTACAGGAGAATGCAGAGAACAACAGAAGACACGCTGACAGATTGCCTTCATAGACCTGACCAAACCTTTGACCTGGTTAGCAGGATTGGACTGTTCCAAATCCTCCAGAGATTGTCTGTTCACCAAGGCTTCTGAGCATCTTCAGATCTTTCCACACTGACAATGAAAGCAACGGTACAGTATGACGTGCAGCCTATCAGAGCCGTTTTACATTCGGCTGCTGTGTTAAGTCAAGGATGGTTTTTGGCCCCGAACGTTCTTTGGCCTATCGTTGGAGAACAACAGATCAGCAGCCAGTTTGAGAAGCAGCGAGCTAAAAAAGAAAGCTGCACAGATCCTTGGATAGGTCAGCTGTTCATCCAAATATATGTAGCACCTGTGGGCAGAGACTCCACTCTGATTGGCCTCTTCATCATAAAACAGACGTTCGCTGTTCACCTACCTGTGACTCAATGTGGGGGCATTATCCATAGTCGCTTGCGACTGACGGAGGCCATGATGATGATAACCATAAATTAATCGTGTGTATTCTTTTAGGACGTGTTGCGAATTGACCAGTCAGTCCCGTAGCTATGCAGAAAATCGGTTCTTGTGTTTGCAATTATGCATGACTGGTCCTGGTGCTTCCAAGCAAGCAGTATTTTGAATAATGCATACATTTTGAACAACATTTTTTTTTAAAAATCACAATTATGAACAACTAGTTTCGTTCTTAACCCCAACAAACTAATCTTCGGTTATTTGAATATTAAATTACCCGGAATATTATTTTTGTTGTTACTTTAACCACCACCTTCAACCCTATTTCAGAATCTTTTTTAATAACACGTTTAGCAACACGTTGCAAATATTATCTTTAAATTGTTTCATTATTTACTGTGACAAACCTTGCTTACCAAAACAATTATATATTACTATTGACCGGTACATAAATAAGAATTCTTCTCTTCAAACATTCATTAATTTTGCTTGATATGTTTATTAAAACAAGGTGGGGGGGGGTAGGCAACTATCGTCGTGAACATTAAAATCGCATTGTAATTAACTAGGCTGTGCTCGTGTTACTGCTTTTCTATAGAAAAACCAGTTAACACAATGTTTGTAAACATGTTAGGGCCTGGTATCTTAAAATAGGTCGGCCTGACTGTTAACCATGGCCAATTGTATCTGTAGAGTTTAATTACTATGGGCCATAAACGATTCGCAGGAATGGATTCGCAGGCAACAAAAGAAGTGGATATTAACTGGTCTATTGACTAACAAACAAGCAGGACAGAGTGACACCAAGTTCTAATCAGCAATCAAGGCTTCACCTGTTTCAAACACTGACCGCGGGCGAGTCGTATTGAACACCGTGCAAACGTACATTAAAACACGTAGTGGAATCGACCTTTTCGATGTTTTTTGAGTTTGAGTAAGTTAAAAAATTTTGGATGTGAATGAATATATGTACCCTAATGAAGGTAGCGCCAATAGAAAGATTTGCTGTTTGCTATCAACATACAAGTTGCACAAATATTCACATGTTATTAAAACAAACAGCGGGGGTAGATGTAAAGGGCATGTCAGACATCTTTTAAAAGGTACATTTTAAAATTTCAATTTTTGGTTCAAGAATAAAATATCGGATGTAATTTTTTGATCCTTCAAAATCAAATTACAAGTTAAACCAAATCATAATTAATTACTTCATTACCATGTTTGAGTCTCGATCTTAAAGTTGTTCGGTCGGGTAACAGATTGGATAAACTCTCGCAATAAAGGGATCATGAAACAGAATCGGGCGGAATGAATTCCTTATCGAGGCTACCTGGCGACTGACTGGTGAAGTCCGACTGGTTGGCGGAAGTAATTCAAACGAAGGACGTGTAGAAGTATGCTAACTAAGGAATATGGGTATACGTGTGTGATGAATGCATTGGGAGTACCAACTACGGACGCGACAGTAGTGTGACCGTCAAACTGGACTTCCTTATAGTGCAGCAGAAGCTCACGGAGGAGCCCATTTTGTACAGGGAAACTGGTCAGGATGTAGATGATGTTGTGTGTTCAGGATCTGCAAATGGAATGAAAACAACTGGATGAATGGATCATTCGGATGGGTATAGGTGGTACAAATAACTGTGGTCATAGTGAAGAGCCGGGGTCACTTGTACAGACGTATAGATACGTTTTTTTATTATATTATGGCCATGCATCTTAGGATAATATACTAGTAATATGGCAAAATAATTCCTTCATGCTGGTATCGTTATATAACACTCGCCAACCAAGGGTTTGCCACTACGCTTCACGACCGGGGGGGGGGGGGGGGGTAATTAAGCGACAAACATCATCTTGTTTGGTATCAGTGTGTAGCTACATGTTCTTTCTTCAAATCCTAGTTACGTCATAATCTGCGAGAGCTTTTTTTACGCAAATGTGTAAGCAAATCGCCAAAATCGGGGTTTTTTTTTTTTCGACCGTTTTTTGCATTCACGCCAGCAAAATTGGGTATTTCTTTGCAATGATGGGTGCCCAACTAAGTATACCACACTGTTATAACTCTACATAATAAGATAATAAGAAAATGATGCCTGTCATACTGCTATAAGCTGTTTATAGCTTGGGATTAGGTGTATGAAACCAAAATAAAAACAGCTCACATGCAGAAAATGAGCATGAAATTCTTTCAATGAAACCCATAGCGATGATCTATAGGTTTACGGCTTCCATCAGTATAAAATGCAGACACATGCATGCTATAATTCGGCACTTTTGATGAAGACCCAGTTTGCCTGTGAAAAAGCGCCACCAGCGCTGCAAGTGGCAACACCTATATCTTCTTCCGACTTTGGACGGGATGGCCCTTACTCCCTGAAGGTGGCCTCATTTGACCGCAAGGATGATTTACAATACATTAATACATACACCTTCAATCGTATCGTTTGCGTTTTTGTGCGACAGGGGATCATGATTTTCAGATTTGAAAAGCCCGTTTGACAATTTTTGTACCCACTTATCATTTTCCATTAGAATTACCCATGTGACACTTCTGCAGTTGTGCTAAAGGGGGGGGGGTAGGTCGCACGATCTGCTCGATTTGGCAATTGGAGATTTCCATGCCTAAGAAAAATGATGCTTGTGGACAAGTCTGTTTCACTGACTTATTGTTCATTGGAACCATATCTTGATAACCACATCAACCAAAATGAACAAATTTTTCAGGCAAGATGCTCAATACCCATTCTTTATGATAAAATAAATCCACAGATATCAAATTTTAAAAAGGGGAAAATATCACTTTCATTTTGGGTAAATTTTTTATTGGGTCACCCTGTATACTCCTGGACCATGAAATAATCATAATCAATGTTATTTTCATCTCAATCGTGGCCTGTAGGCCAAATGCTAGAGACTTTACAACTTAATAATTACTTGACAGAGACAATGCAACAAGAAGCAGCAGCTAACAGCGCCATATGCAACATTCACACACACTATACGAAACACACCGAATGGGAACATGTCCAAGCTTTCATGGTTCCTTTGCCCTTTCAATGAACATGGAGAGAGTGGTATTCAGGTTGTTAATTCAATATCTGTTATACAACTTAAATCCATACACCTGGTAATAAACCACAATACAAGGAAATGCCATTGATCCAACCACTCTGTCCTTATTTCGGCAGTAACCAATATAAATGTGAGAAAAAACCGTAGAAATAGTTATCCATAAACGTGAGATATCCGTACCTAAGTTTCCCCAGTAACAGTACAGCACGTGTATCCATGTAACACATACAACATGGATTTTCTGTACCCCGGTAACAAGTACAACACGGATTTTCTGTATCCACTATCCAGTACCATACAACATGGATTTTCTGTATCCAGGTAACAAATACAACGTGAAAATATAACTTTTCCGGGTAACAGTACAGCACGGTACCCGGTAACACGTACAACAGGGATTTTCTGTGTCTGCCCATTTGGTCTCTCAAAACTCACGTTTAAACTGCATAACAATTTGCGGTTTCCAAAATTCCGGTAAACAATACAACAGGTAATCTCTCAGTGTGAAAGTATGAATACAGCCTGAGCTCACGGGTTATCCGGGTAACCAATTAATGGCAATATAGCAGGGATGATGTTCTGATGTCTAGAACAATATTGCTTTCTGAAAACTTCAGTTTAAAATGCTCGACCCCATTGAGATATTTGAGCCAAATTACCGGTAACCATCCCAACAGTAATCTCTCAGTGTAAAACATGAATACAGCTGAATCTCCCTTACCTTTGTCTCAACTTCTGAGAATACCATATTCCGAATTTTAGGAGTCCCCGGCTGGTGTCAGCCATTCGCAACATGTTTCAAGTTTGAAACGATTTAAACATCTCCGCCAACGGGCCAGTAATGTCCCGACCATTAATGTTCGCAACGCCAACAGCGGCGAGAAGAATAATAACTGTTTTGATAAAATGCTGGGAAGGACAGAATCAAATTTGATTTTATTTTAATCATTATTTATCTATTTATTATTTATTCCTTTATTATTTATTATTATCACTTGTTTGCTGTTGGTTTTTTGTTGTTGTTTTTTTTTTATTTTTCATTTTTTTTTTATTTTATTTACTTTTATATTGTTATTATTATTAGTATTTATTATTACTATTATTAACACAACGCTTCCTTGATTCACAAAAGAAAAACCCCGGCATGTCCCACTCGGGCAAGCGACAAATCTGTTTGCCAGTTGTGATGAGCAGAGCTAACTTAGAATAACAACATCTCTCACCATAACAACAGCAAAAGGCACAATCATACCACGGTATAAACATGAGGAAACCAGACATACTATTGACATAAATATATGGAAAATAAAAAAAATTGAC
>JAMKCH010066298.1:0-11855 GCA_023653785.1 Ophioderma brevispina
ATCGCAATCATTAACTGACCTAACGCTTTCAGTATATCTATTTACGATACCACAGAAAACATCCGGAACACCCTAACACAGTCTGAAGGTGTTCAAAATCTGTTACAAGTGAACACCGCTGCAAGTGTTAATTTAACCCTCTAGAACGCATTTCAAACACATCCAGACCCGTAAGTGTTCTGCACATTTTGCAGTGTAGAGGCCTGATTGTAGCGTTTATATGTCATGCGTTATGTGTTATACTTATGAGATATATGTATTTGATAACTAGAAAACCTTATTTGACAATTTTTCGTAATGAGACATTTTTCCCAAATTCAAGATGGCAGCCAATATAGCCCCTGTAAAGATATTTAAACCCTATATTTATCTATTATAAAGTTACATCCACTGATTGATATTGTAACAGAGTTAAAGTAAAGGTATTTGACCATTTGACATCCTTCTCTGCATTTGTGGTTTTGGTTAACATGCAAAAATTGAATATTGGGGGCCAAATTGCTGCATTTACCTTCTTTAAACCTATAAATTTACGACATATCTTTATTGTATTTAGTTAAAACCTCCATATTATGATCAAAGTTGAAATTAAATTATGAGGTGTATGTCTCTGAGCATGACAACTCATTCTGGGTATTTTGGTTTTTGACAATATGCTAAAATTCAAAATACGGCCATATACTACGTGAATCAAAAAAATTGTGCAAGCATTGCAGATGACCTTGACCTTAATAAATTACTGAATCATAGATTTTGTCTTTGTTTTAATAAAGCAAATTCTACTATACTTGCAAGTGTTGAAAAAAATAAAAGTCGACTGAACACAAAGCAATCGGACAAATTTTGGTAAAGCACACCTCTTTTTCGTCCAGTCCATGGGATTTTATACGTTAGGCCACCTTCCGTTACTTTACTGTGTAAAATGCCAAAAAAGGGTATTTATGTAGTATATGCTACTGTAAGCAAATACTTGTATTTTTTTTTCTTATTATTAGAGTAATAACAGTGTATGCTTACTTTGCACCCATCAGTGCCAAATAAATACCAATTGCTGCATGAATGGCAACAACGGTCGAAAACCCTTGATTTTTGCGATTTGCTTACAAATTTGCGTAAAATAGCTCTCAGTTATGACGTCACGATTCCGCATATTGTTAAAACCTGAATAAGGTTTTACTTGATTTGAGAAGGACATATTATCTACACGCTGATACCAAACAGATGATGTTTGTCGCTTAATTATTATTTACGAAAAAATGAGGGGGTGGGTGGCCACCTCCCCCCACCCCCTTGGTCGTGACGTAGTACAAAACCCTTGGGTACGAGTAACCGCCAATTTGCATTAAATTGTTGTTAACGATAAAATGAGTTGACGATTTTTTCAAATGCGATTTTCGTGAAACAAAAACCTCGTATTTTTGTTAAAGCCGTCAAAATGTAAATACCCCAACGATTTGTGGATAATTACCAAGGTAGGGTCTCACCAATGCTTTTGTCTTTCTCACATTCACATCTCAGTAACTCATAAGTAAATGGCACTGTAATCTACAGTGTGTTTTAATGCGTAAATCGCTAGTTATTTGATTTGAAGGTGAAAGAATGTAATGATAACGGGGGGTGCATACACGGCCCGGCATACCCAGTGTATTCGTCGGATAATCGCAATTGGAACCGTATGGTCAGCGCAGGCAGCCCGAGACCCCAGGCTCTAGGGCTGCCTTCACGGACCCATACGGGCAAGTGCGATTATCCTGACAATCCTTACCTGGAATAGCTACTGAAAAATCCAGGGTAAAACATTTCCGCTTTTGTTCATTTTGTCAATATCTCTTCAGATTTGCCATAACCGTATTTGAACTAGTCAGCGGCAATGATTCAATATCTCTTTCAGATTTGCAATACCGGTTTGAACTAGTCAAGCGTCAATGATGCGTGGCCTCAACAACAACAATGTGAGTATTAACATTTTAACGCTTGTCTTACAAAGGGGTGGGGATGGTTACAACACGCCAACTGGTTACAAGGATGTCCTGTACATGATAACTTGCCCAGAGCAAATTTCACCTGCGCTGGGCACCTGGGCTGGAAAAATGGCTTTGTTATTCCGTCACTATGGGACATTGGATATACAGGGAGAGTCAAAAGATTTACACGGATTGTCAGAAAGCTTTAAAATATTTGACGTTTAGAAATTGGTTTTTATGCATAAAACAATAGCTCATTGTATCCACTATCATTGGTAAAAAAAATCAACATTTACCTTTTCGGATATTGCAGATATGGAAATTACGAAATCCGCCAAAAACCATACTGACCACGGTTGTACAATTCTTTCCCAACACAGCAAAAACCATTGAGTTGCTGTCCTCTAAATTCTTTTAAGCCATTAACTTTTGTATTTTGTTTCTCAAAGTAAGCATTACCTAATCTTAACACTTTTGTTTAGATATTTCTAAACAATAGCCAATTGCAGTAGCGTAACAGGGGCAGGGGGAAGGGGACGCATTGTCCCATCCCCCATGGGCCTGACCGGCAATAAGCTTATGCTAGTGGAAAATGAACAGTAATAAAGGAGTAGAGAAAAGAGGGAAAGGGGAGAGGAAGGACTGAGCAACAAAGGAAAAAAAATGGATGTTGAATGTGTGTAATTTCAATATTGATTCCCCAAAGTAGCACCGCCTCCCACCCTCATGGTTATGAGGTGTCGGTGGCAATGTGTGTCAGCCGGATTATTGCATATGATTGCGAATATTTGCATTCAGTTTCCGCGAAAAGATGTGGACCATTTCGAACATTTATTGAATTAATGCTTCAAAATTTGTTGATTTCAGATTAATGAAATATTTAACATTTTTTCTTGATGAAGGTCTACCTACCCCTAAAAGGTATCAAAGAAGCGAAAGATGTCATGATGTACCTGAGTAGACTCATCCAAAGTCTTTAGCTATATCACACAACAGTGGTTCCGTGGACAGAGTGAAAACATGGGTACCTATCTTTAATTGTTACATAACTTCGCATGCAAAGTTCAAAAATAAAAATTCAAATATCTCTAGTAGGTGAAATATTATAGTTTTATATGGGGTTACTCCCTATCTTTGGTAGATTTTCACTGCTGTAGAAAAATTCCAACAAAACGAGTGGAAATCTGTTTGACGTCCCCTGTATGGTCGAGTTGCTATTGGAAAGAGCACTTCTTATTTTAGACATCCAAGCTTGATTATAAAATGTCATTGAACTCTCCGTTTCCTTTATTTCGAACACCCTGTCTTGAAAGATTAGCTTTTAATAGGTGTGAAAGCAAGATATGTCGCGTGGGAAGCCATATCCTGGCTCCATAGCCGATAACGGATAAAAGCGTGGAACTAATGTTACGTAAAGATCAACTGAATCGATTGACCCTTATGTTCACCATTGTTCCCGGACTAATGAGTACACCAGACAATGGGTACTCTACACCGGTGTAGAAGGTTATTACAATAATCCAGAGTTTTTACAAAGGCTAACAAGATCTTTCAATTTATCAATAACTCCTAAGGTTTATATGCGTTAGCGTACCGATCTACACATTATAGGCCTAGTTTGGTACAATCGACTTTCAACAGTTTCAAGGTCCATCCTAGGGTAAGTTTTGCATAATGTACGAATTTTAAATAAAACGTACTAGTATATTCGAGGTGCTGGTGAAAATAACTATTTTCCCTCGAGATGCCGACAACTGAAACACCATTAATCGAACCAAGGTGTAAGGGCACTTTGTAATAGTGCCCTACGATTGCTCTAGACAGACAAGAATAAACCGTGACCGTAGACGACAAGCTATTGGGGTATGGTGAACAACGATTGGGCGTGCAGCATATACTGTACATTGAAGACACAATAGACAAGACTGATGCACTGTGACCCTATATCGTATACTCTCTGTTCCTTGACACCTGGTCTCCCGCTTACATGTCGGCTCTCGACCGTCAATGAGAACACAATAACAGTACAGATGACTGTGTGACTCTACCAACCATATGACTCCTCTGGATCTTGACACCTAGTCTCGCGGGTAAATGCCCGCTCTAACAGTCTGGAGATAACAATAGACAGTACAGATGCACGGTGTGACCCTACACGCCTATGACTCTCTGGATCTTTGACACCTGGTCTCACGCTTACATGTCAGGCTCTCTAACCGTGAATGGATAACACAAGCGACAGTAACTGATGACTGTGGTGACATTACACCATTAATAATAATACTTAAATCGCACTGTGAGCGTCTAGGGCGATACGTGCACAATTATATTATTATTATTATTAGTATTATTCCTAAAGTGACGCTCTACTGAAAACTTGTGACCTCTGCACCATAGACTCTCTTGAGCTTAAACACCGAACCTGGTCCCGCTTACACTGTCCGGCGCGCTACCGTCAATTGGAGAACACATAGACCGGAAGATGAGGTGTGACTCTACATCGTATGACTTCAATTGTTCTTTGATACCTGGTCCTCACGCTACATGTCATCGCGCTTTACCTTCCAAGGAGAAAACACAGACAGTACAGATGACTGGTGACGCTACACCATATGACCCTGAGCTTTAAAACTGGTACTCGCTTACATGGCAGGCTCTCTTACCGTCAAGCCGAGAGAACACAATAGACAAGTAGAGATGACGGTTTTGTGAACTTACATTCGTTTGACTCAATTGGTTCTTTGATACCTGGTCTCGACGCTTACATGCTAGTCTCGCCTACCTTCCAAGGAGGGGAAAAAATAGGACAAGTAACAGATGACTGTGACTCTACACCATATGACTCCCATTGATCTTTAAAAGCTGGTATCTCGCCTTACATGTCAAGCTCGCTAACTGTCAATGGCGACACAATAGTTAGTGAAGAGGACGGTTGTGATCTACATCAGATGAATCAATTGTTTCTTGAAACCTGGTCTCACGTATACATGTCAGCTCTCCACCGCCGAATGGAGAACACCAATCGACAGTACAGATAATGACTGTGATTAACATTAGTATGACTTTCTGATCTTTAACAGATGGTATCACGCGTGCATTCATGGCTCTCTAACCGTCAATGGAGAACACAAGATACAGTGCAGGATGACGGTGTGCCCACATACTTAATGACTCTCGTGGAATCTTTAACACCTGTTCTCACGCTGACATGTCTGGCTCTCTGTACTGCCATATGGAGAACACAATAGCCTATACAACGACCTGTGGGACTCACATTATATCTATTCTCTACACATTTAAAACACCCTTTAACATCTTTAACACCGGTCAGTCGCTTACAATGTTCGAGTCTCCTCCCGTCAATGGAGAAACAATAGACCTGCAGTTTGACTGTGGGACTCTCTTTAACACCTGTTCCTGACGCTTACATGTCGGCGCTCTACCAGTGGGATGAGAACACAATAACAGTACAGATGACTGTGACTCTAACATTGTATGACTCTCTTGATCTTTAAAGCTGTAATCGCGCTTACATTTCAGGCTCTCTGACCGTCAATGGATAACACAATAGCCAGTTGAAGATGACGGTTGTGACTCTATATCGTATGACTCACTTGTTTCTTTGATACCTGGTTCTAACGTTTACTATCCGGTGCCATAGCATCCGATTAAGCAGTGTCTGAGGTCATCAAAGGGTGTGAGGGGTACAGTCTGTTCAAAATTTTGTGCCTGAATCGAAATCAAGGTCCTTAGTTGCAGCGCCGTCGGGTGGTGTTGAGGTGAAGAGAAAATTGAGGGTGAAAAAATTGATTTGTTAAAGAAAAGTCATGTTTTTGTTTTGCTCAATAGTTTATATTAATATTTATAAAAAAACACCCCCCCCAAAATCGATTGGCCTTGTAAAAAGAGCTACTTTAAGGCTTTAGAAGATTAATTTTGGTAGTAAATGAAATAATTACTTGGGTCATTGTATCCCTATAGACCAAAGTGAATAAAGAAGATTAGGTGGTTGTATTTTGGACCTACTTGGCAATTTTTGGTTAAAAAAACATGTCAATTTTGTATATTTTTTATTTAAAACCTTTGTTTATAAGTATAAGCAATTATTAACTTATTTGGAGAAAATCGTATGTCATTATATAATGTATCTCTTTACACAGAGAAACCCCACAATTGTCTTTATTTTGTATTTTCTACTAATTTTAGTAATAGTTACTACACGCGTGACCTTAAGCAAGATTGTGAACCTTCTGTGCCTGCATTTCAAGTACTTACTAACGACATGTACATATACAATCACTATAAAAAACGTTGCGAATTCAAATGGTTTGAAACTGTTTCTCACGAAAAATTATAGGAAACAGCTTAACGTATCCAAAGTCTTGATTGCATCTCTAAAAGGGGTGGAGTAAGTTTCATTAAAAAAATACCCTTTTTAACAAACCAATACCACAAATTCTGGGTAGTATGCATCGGTCGGACATAACGTCTCTTTTACTAGCATGGGAAACAGTTGTCGTCTTTTGTGTAATTTCATGTATGATACGGCACACATCTACAAAAGCACAGTGCCTAAGTAGAATTTCAATTCTTCACGGTTCGCAGTCTTTGTGTATTTGAAATACATGAGACTTAAGTCTTGAAAAATAAACTACAGCAAGGTCAAACAAATATTAGCACCTTTGGTCACTTTAATGAAATTCAAACTTCTTTAGGTGGCAATAAAGAGAGAATGCATGGTCGGTGAACCATATTTTTGTTGTCATTCTTAACATTTAAGTACGATGAAATGCATACTTAATAGGGAAACTGCGTCCAAGAATTCTATTATAAGGTAGGATTTACTAAAAGTGAAAAAAAATTTGAGAAAAATCATTAAAAAGCGTGGGGTTTGTAACCACCCCCAAAGTACAGGGGAAAAGATAATTAACCTTTTTTGAACAAATGTCTGAATAGTTTTCAAACTCACTCAAAAGATAAGATCTGCAAACTTTTTCCCCATTTTTGTTATTATTTGATATTTTTGAAATCATGCCCAAAAGAACAAAAAATGTAAGAATTTGCAACATCTGCTTCTTTTGGGCCAAATTTTCAAAAAATAGCATTTTTATCCTACAACATTGGTAAAAAACGTTAGTTGGAATCCTACTCCCCCACAATTTGCTACCTTGCTCATCTGGGCCAGAGTTAAGAGATTCCAACAAGCTCTCGCTGATCACTTAAATTGAAGACCCCCAAACTTCCACTTCCAACTTCTCTTTACCCTCACCCTATCAAACACAAACCAGTTGGGGAGAATTGGCAAGACTACTGATGACGATACTCCTTTCAACATTGGTTGGGGAGATGGGGGACTACGTTTTCTGAAAAAAAAAAAAAAAGTGTTGTGGCCAATTTTTCAAGTTAAAAAACAATGTTTTTATTTTTTTTATTGTTTGTATTTATTTGTGTTAAGATGGGAGTTTTGCAAAGTGCCAAATTTTCAACATTTTTGTCAAAAAATTGTAATCATGATTTGGGTGAAAAACATTTTTTTTTGTAATGTTGTTAATTTGTTGGAATCAGCTTCTAAACGTTTATGTCATTACAGAAATTTCGCGGGGTCTAGTTGTATTTCTAGAAATGTATACTTAAATGAAAAGAAGTTATGACATAAACAAAACGTGTTCACCATATACGCAATTTTTTTTGGCCACCTTAACAAAAAATAATCCAATGATGCATTTCGACTTCAAATGAATATACTTCCACCAAAAATATATGTTCTTGTGTACTTCATTTCCTCTTTAAACCCCTTTTAAAGCAAAGATGACAAAGTGCATCATTATTCTGAGTTCATCAGAAAATTTCATAATATTGCCTTGCAAGTGTTTTTACAAGTTTGACTATGTACAATCTGACATGAGATAATGTTTCATATTAATTGGAATTTGTTCTTTGGCTTGAATGGTGAAATGAAATCAATCTGTGAAGGGTCCTTGAAGAAAAAAAGAACACCAAACCATACATCCATCACAAAAAAGGGTCATTCCATCAAGCTTTTGAAATTAAATTTATTTCCAACAACTTGAACATCTGGTGCGCTGTATTACGAGTTTTTTTTACGATATTTCAGTGGATTATACAATTTATATTTAGGCACATTCTTAATATGTCTATCAAATCGATTATAGCGTCTCAAATATGTCCCATAAAATTTATGGGATTAGAAATCAAATTTTATTTCACTTTTAAGTAAGAACATCAACTAGCTACTTCCAATGCTGTTTCAGTTCGGAAGAAGAAGGAACTGTCTACAGATAGTGGATTGTCACTTCTCATTCTATGAAAAAGGCGCAAACTTAATTGGGAAGCTAATGAAATACCTCTAAAATTTTAGGCCCGTTATTCCTAATAAGGTGTTTGTTTTTAGCGCGCTTTTAAGCTATGCGAAAGTTATAACGTATCGCTTTATTTTAAACAGTACGAGGCTAGTTTTGAAGTGGTTTAGTGTGTATTTCCGTCAAGGTGCACGGCCCAGTGCACTGTCCAATTGACAACAGCAATTGGTGCTTATCATTTTCGCCCAGTTGGTGTATTACCTTAAACGCTACGGAAAAGCCATGATATACTTTGCGCTCAAACCATAAAACACAATAGGGCCTTTCCCTTTTATACACTCAAGTTAGAGTCTTTTAATTAAACGACCCGATGTAATAAAGCTTCTTTTAATGCAAAGCAAATGGTTAAATATTTAAACAGGTTGCTTTTAATTTTTACTTCTTCTTAAACGCAAATTACGGCGGCATTTTAAGCTAACTATAACACGGGTTTAGCTAACAAGTAGTTTCTGGGAATATGGGCCGCCGTAGTGTCACCCCTCCTAACAAAGACTTCACTCATCGCTTTAATTCATTCGCTAGCGCCAGTGGAACAAATTTTAAAAATTTGTTTAACTTTGTGTGTGTAGTATAGTCAAAATTAGCAGTCTTAATTTCTTTGCGCATTTATGTTCAGGCATCACCAATTTTAAAATCCCAAACACGTCTGAGCAAATTCCAGAGTAAAATCCCTTCTATCGGTTCCAACTGGTTCATATCTTGAGAACAACAACTTTCAACATATTTATATTATTTAACAAATGACAATCCTCAACCAAATTGAGAAAGGCCTCCTGTTTGAAGCTTACGAAAAATCTGCAACCTTTCCAAACACGTCATCCTTCTTTGGTGGTGCAAGCAATGAAAACTTTTAAGCTCCCTAAAAGTCATCTTCTGATTCCTCCGAAGATGAGTCTGAAGAATCTGAAACACAAGAGTCGTCTTCACAGTTCAGGGAAACTGATTCGTCCACTTCTTGGCATATGTTATCTGGTACCTGCTTGCCATCATACCACTTTATTTCATAGTGAAAGTTCTTGAAGTTCCAACCATATTCTTCAGGATCCAATATGACTGGATCTGCCAATATTGCCCTCTTCCAAATTGAAGCAACAAAGTGTTATGTTTGATTTTCTCAATCAGAACTGATCTACACAGTGGTAGGTTGCTTGGATTGGTTCCTTTAATCTTCTCCAGAGGTTGTGATTGCTCTTTGGAAGCAAAGTGATCATCAAAAAGAACATGCCTTGCCTCATTCACTGATTTCAAATTAGGCTTTCTGTACATGGTGTAGACAAAGTTTTCCAACTTTGCTACTGTTTCATTGGAAATTGCAGACCCTTCTCCTAATTTGGCAAAGGTAGAAATATAGCTGTGCTTTTCCATCAACTGCAAGGTGAATCCTTGCCTTTATTAAAGTCACTTCCAGTAAAGGCATGAAATCCTTGAAGAGCACAACACAATTCTCGTCCTAGTTCCTGTTGAAGTTTTGTAACATCGATGTACCGTCTGGAATTGTTTGAACTAACGCCGGCGTCGAGCCAAATGTGCCCTTGGAGAGCATGCGAATGGAACAGAAGTATGACTATTCTGGGATGAATCGCATAAGTATTTCACATGCCACACAAGCCTTGTATCGGCTTCTTCGTGCGTGCATGCCAATGCTACCACTTCGTACGTTTAATACTGCTATCTACAACTTCATAATGAAATGCTTGCTTGTCCAGCCCCATGGTGAAGGAGTGTCCTAGCATGAGACTAACGTACCTCTGATCTGCCCATTCGTTTGTCAGAAAAGCGCAGTAAGGCTCTTTAAAGCCCCATTAAAATCTTTTGGCCGTTTCTGATCAGCACCTGAAATGCTATATTCAACTTCTGCAGTAACAGATCCTCTTGTTGCATGCTCAGAATCTTTAATGGAGGGAGATTGGTAAGTATCACATACAAGGTGCACTTTTTGCCCAAACTGAAGAAGTTTGGAGAGGAGTACCTTAGCAATTTCCACCATATGTAGCAGGCAAATTGGTCAAACTTCTTAAGAAGAACATAGCGTCTACTACAGAGGCATCTTTGGTAGGAGGCTCGTCACTACACGCTCTTTCCTCTAGTTTGTGCATCTGCTTTGATTTGGTGGCTTTATTCATTGATCCATCTACATCTGATAGGGACAATGGCACTGGTGTTAGTGGATAACTGAAAACCAGGGACAGATCAAGGTCATTGCTTGCGGCCAAAAACAGCAACCTTCCAAACAAATCCCTAGTACCTTGCAATTCTTTAATCTTTTTGTCCTTAGTAGTCAGCTTAACTTTTACTGTATCTGCTGCAAAGTTTTGACTTTACGTCTAGGTACTGGCTTCTCAAATATCGAGGGGTCTGCAAAACATTCTGACTTGAACTGTTCACAGTATTGCTCTCCTATTTGTCTACAGTGCAGTAAATCCTTAACGCTCTCGGATACTGCTTTCCCAGTTGATGGCAGTAAAGGTTTCCATCTTTATGTTCTGTATCGAAGGGATTCATGCACTCAATTACACCCTTTTTGATCTTCTCAATATCCTTAATATCACAAACTATTCTGTGTTCTTTTCCCGTTCTTTAAGTAGATCGCTCTTTCTCTTGAGTCCTGTGTGGTTTATCTAGTAAAATAATGTATGTCAACTACATTTCATGATAACAACAATATTTTTACACATCATAGCCATTTGGACATTAAAATAGACTAGGCGGTCCCCCGTTTTGCAATCACCTGGCTTTTTCAAAGCACTACTGTTTTGAAAACCATTTGTTTTTACCTTGAATGACCCCGATGACATTTGTTCCACTAACCCATCAAACTCGGTCTCTGATGTGAGATGGGCACCCACCCACCAAGTTTCAGAGAACGTGGCGAACTCTCGGTCTCCAGAAAATAGACGCGGTCAGAAGAACAAACACTGACAGACCATCGTATTAAATAAGATAATAACAGATTGTCTAATCTGCTCCTGTTTGGTCCTAACACAACAAATGCAGGCATAAATTACCAGCATTTACTAACTTCATATTCGTTGTATTTGGCAAGATAATCTTAAATAAAAACATAAACTTGATATATCACATTGTTTACCTATAACTGAATCGACGAGAACGGTCAAGATTGTATGGATATGGCTTGATATTGCAACCACAAAATCCCGCTATTGTTATACAATGAGAAGTAAATTAGTTGTCACATGATTGATGAGCTGACTCATAAATCATACACTGCTTCCTTTATTTCTTGGAGAACCTTTAAAAACTTGAGCGCTTGTAGTCAAGTGTAGTGTTTGTACTGAAGTGCATTTGTCATATACAGAAAGTGCAAAATCTGCTTAAGGTATGGGCGGTGATATTGCTAAAACTAGTAGGAAAATAGCAAATAAAGGCAATTGTGGGGTTTCTATGTGTACATGAAGATCTAATTATATAATGAAATAATATTTCTTCAAATTAAGTTAATTGATTATAAAAATACAAAAAAATGACGTTTTCCCCCAAATTGCAAAATTTA
>JAMKCH010066299.1:0-52395 GCA_023653785.1 Ophioderma brevispina
GCATGGAGGTCGGAAACCCAAGTCCCAGGCACGCAAGCCGAAGGGTAGTGGATGGGTACGCCGCCCTGCCCGGTACCAGGCTGTGCCACCCGCAGCTTGCCCGGCCCCCAGAAGGAGACAATACGCTGCAGTCGGCGCGCAACTGCCCCGCCTCTAAAGCGGTTCAGAAAGCAGCCCGACAAGCACATTGGTGCCAGCGGCTGGCAGCCGGACGGCGGAGGCGCGGAGTGACGATAGCCTGGAGGGGCTCCCACTTGCGGGAGCCCCGGTCGAAAGACCATACCGGACTGACGCCCCAGAAGTCCAGCACGACTGGGTGGATAGGCACGTACGGGGATGCAGGTAACTGAGAAGGCAGGCTGCGGCGAGTACTGAGTCCCCGCGGGGGTAGGCCACGAAGGCTGCCCCCGTAGGAACGCCAGTGGGCGGGGACCAACCGGGTTCACCCACCATAGGCGGACCGCCGTGGAAGCATTTTTGTGTTGCCGGCGGCAGCAATAGCAACCACAGCAGGCGTACCCGAATGAGAGGCCTGAGCCGACTAGTCTGCTGGGGCATCTGCGGAGCACCACTCGCTAAGCCAAGCCCCGAAGGGCCTGGAACAGCATGCGGCGTCAACGGAGGAGGCACTGCATGACTGCAAGGCTAGAGATGCGGGTGCAGCGAGCGTAGTAAACACCGCGGCGTACCGAGGGGATACCGAAGCCAGCGCACCAGGGTTTGCCGAGACAACACCCCGAAGTAATGGCATACCTAGTCGCGGTAGAAAGTGGCCCGCAGACACCGGGACCGCAACTACATTAGGTGTGGATAACAACGGCGATGGATCAACCCGGAACGACCAGGGCACCACCATCACCTCTCACCACCACCGGAATGTCCGCGGCCGCCAATTCCCCTGGGGGATTGGAAGCGCAGACCGCGCCAGCCAGCACCGGAGCAGCCCCTAAGGCTAGACCAGGCGAGCCAGCGGACGATGATGCTGAGAAGGCGGCCCGAAGCCACACCCCATCAGCGCTTTCGCGAAGTAGCCGCAGCTACCCCACCTTTGGGAGCACCCAAAGCGCAGCGGCGGCCTTGGACGCACCCCGGAACGGAGCCGAATACCACCCCCCCTCCCATGTGTACGCAAACACGAGCGGCTACCCATGCTCAATGGTCACACATTGAACATCCGACAGTGCAATTTTAAGGATCAAAACAAATGTTTTGTAAACTTAAAGGGCACATATCTCAAAATAACAAAAAAAGTCAATCTCAGCTCACGATTTCCAATCTCACGTACATGACATTCCTAATACCTAAAAAATAAGTTAATGTTCAGCATTTTATTAGTTAAGGACATTGAATTGGGCTGTGATTTTTTCGAATTAAAAGTTATGTTGTTTTTAAAACTAACTTTGTTCACAGCAAACGCAAATTATTTAAATTTTCTATGGAATTAGCAATAAATAAACATTGTAAATTTTTCGGGTAATAAACAAAATAGCACGGAAGCCCTTTGAGGGCTTAAGTGTCCATAGATGAAAAGGATTTAAATGCATTTCACGATAATCCCATAACACAGTAGCTATAGATATCAGACTGCACGTACACATCGTGATGTCACCCACTGTTTCCAGTGTTATTTGGGATAATTTGACACAGTTTAATTTGGGATATAAGAATGATTCAGATATCTGATATATTGCATTTTGATTAAATCATTATACCTTTCCCTTCTACATCCGGTTTCTTTCACCCTAAAAATTTTAAAAAATTATATGCCTAACGCTTAAGCAAATAAAAACAATAGGCTACACTATATAAGAACAAACTCGACTCGCCGACAAAAGCAATATGTGGGCGTACCGCCCTATAACGAACGACGTTCTGCCGGCTGGCATCCTGCGTTCGTCTTGTATTCCAAAGATCGTGGGTTCGAATCCTCCTCTAAACAGAAAATTTTAGATTTATTATAAGTGAATAGCTGCCTCATGCAGACGAGTCGAAACAATGTGGTCGGGGACTAATTATTCACGTCCAGCCAGCATGCAGCCATGTGGGAAAGTCGTTGCTTTTCTAAACAGTGACTGAAAATGGCTGTGTGCTGCAATTCGATCCAAAGTGACAACAAATTTAATCAAAGAAAATTTAAAGCCACATGGGATATGAAATTATCCGTTTTTAATGCCTCAATTTATGTTTCGACTAAAATTATAAAATAAACAAAATCTATAATCAAATGGGCGGTGGTGAAATAATTAGACCGAGTTACCAATCTCGAAAGAAGTTCCATCCAAGGAATCAAGAGCATGCAAAGCATTCCGTTGACGATTGCCCAAGTGCTGATACTTGATGGTGGCCAGGTCCTCGTGAGGTGTAAGATTGCAGATATTGAATTAGCAGTTCAACACAGCAATACCGGCTTCCTCACAAGATCCATCAAGAACGTTGCCAATCCATGTTCCACAAAAGATATTCTATGTGGAGGCCAAGCAGTGTGTCCTACATCATACTGCTGTTGCAGTCACCAATGAAACTCTTAAAAACCTTGCTCTTTCATTGTGTGTGTTTTGTTCGTTTTGTCTTGGATGTGATTCTGCAATTTTAACATAGAAAGAATGCCTGTGCTCCAATGTTCTTTTTTGTTAGGACTATTTTGGAACTACCTATTTGAGTACTTCTGTAACAGTTCTGATAAAGTGTCAGGCGCCCAAAATGGTATTTGGCCTCTATTGTTATAAATAAGGTCCGAAAGTTCAATATTGATCTGGGAACGAAAAACCTATTTATGTTATATGTTTTTATTTGTTTTATTTTTTTTATTTTAATATTTATTTTTACTGTTTTTATTTTATTATTTGTTATTGTGGTGGTTTGAAAGCACAAACTTAAGATGGAATGCCATGACCATGAGCCATTTGACATGACTATGAAGACATTTGTCAGCACTCAGCAGTTTCCCAAGCTCCCTTGAACTCTTTTTCTCCACTAGCAGGACTTGCTGAAAATCAGCAACCATCAACTTGGTACAAACATCAACTATGTATTGACCTATTGTTCTAAAGGTTCGTTCATACTACACTGCAACGTGCGTTGCGGTAAGTTGCAGTAAGTTGCAGTGCTCGAATTACGATCTCCGTCCAGTATACTGCATTGCGGTACTGCAACCGAGTTAAATTTATTTTAACTGCAGCTGCAGCAGGTTACGTTGAGTTGCTGTAGCAAGTGATCGATATATCGCAGAGGTATGAACGAACCTTTAGTCTCAGCAAGCAATACTTCATGCATACGTTATATTAAACTTCCACGTTTCAAAACAATATCTTTTCACCAAGATGAACGAACCGTAATGTATTTACATGGGGGAGTTATAGTTTTGGTGTTAATACACGGCAAAATTGACTGATTTGTGTACGCGCAAGCTGGTTTGCACCTTCAGCATTCTGTTTACAGCCCAGTCATCGACAAAATAAGAATTTGTGTTTTGAGGTGCGAAGGACTCAATCGCAGATATCGCAGACAACTGTGCGTTTTTTTTGCGTCTATTCAAATCGCGAATCTTTACGCCTGCGTTCCTGCTTTGCTGCGTGCCGAATGTGTCGCGGATTTTTCTTGCAGCCCAACGATGTGCCCAAATTGATAAAAGTGTCAAATTTGAGTGGTTTTAGGCATTTTGTGGAAAAAGTAAGTCGGGGACCCCTATTTTTTATTTCAAAATGTTAAAGACCCACATGGGACCTCAACATACCTGAAAATTAAAAAAATCTATCGAGTAGTTTTTATTTTGTAGGCGATTAAAGCATAATTTTTTTACTTTTCCCATAGACGTATGTGGTTTAAAAAGCGACCAGATACCTTTTTATTTTTGGCTATAGCTCGAAAAACAAAGTCGGTGACACCCTCTTTTTATTTCAGATTCTTGATCAGCACCGTTGAAAATACCATATATGTGAATTCTAGAAAAGTTTATCGAATAATTCGCTAACACATCAAACCCCTTAAATAATAAATTAAAAGTTTACCAAAATCGATCCTGTGGAATATGTAAGAATAATGGGCCAAATGTGGGTCAAAATGTGAATAGTTCGAATTTAAATTTATCGGGCTACTCCTAAGGCTATTGTTTGAAAAATATCTGTGATCCATAGTTTTATTACAATAGGCATATAACAGCTCAATGGCATCCTGGGTAAAATGTACAATTTGCTCCAAACTGGTTTTAAAATTTGTTCATTTGGTCACACTAGATAATGTTATATTGGCCTCCAGCACTTTGTTTATTATGGAAATCCTCTTGTGCTATATTGAGGTCAGACCAGGTGTTATTACTAGATAGATTGTGAAGAAAGTGGAATTTCCCTAGTATTGTGTTGAGAGATGCACCTGTTGTTTATAACTAGAGATGTGAATGGGTATATCCCCTAGATGTAAATTTAGAAACTAAAGTCAACTTGTTTATGCTTTAAGGTCAAAACATATTGCAAAATAGGTAATCCCCATGAAGTTATAATTGTGAGGTGATGCAATGCAGATTATGTAATTCATGTGAAATCTGATTTGACAGTGCTATGTTATGTTTAAGCATGATAATGTTGTAATGCCTATTTTTAGGTATTAGGAAAGGGGAATCTAGCTGTGAGAAGTTAAATACTACTCACTGAAAAGACTGAGGGCCAGCAGTTGTAACCAGGAGCTATACAGTTATAGTTATAGCTAGTTTTAATCTACAATACACTTCTCGTGCTAGCGTCTTTTGTTGTTATATATTGTTTTCCCTTGCATTATCTACTACGAATCGGGCTCGAGGAGGCTTCTGGGGTGGGTGTTATTTTTAATAACAGCTCTAGAGCTTGTTATTTTAATAACATGCACACTCGGAAGCTGGGGTCACAACTGAACGCGCGGGTCACGGTGATAGTTCTAGAAATACAATGTCCTGACAATTATATACAGCGGCGCGATCTGTATATATACTGATGGCACACTTAAGATACATATTCTATGGTGTCAAACTATGCAACGTATGTATGTAGAAATATAGAGCGGTATGCTACCTGTAAATGAACTTTAAAAATCGATTGCTCTTTACATCAAACATTTTCTCATAAATAGACATGACACAATTTATTATTTTTACAGCAGCAAATATATGATATAATTTAGATATTCAGATTTGATTTTCATACTGTCATTTAAAATTTGAGCGACGAACGGCAATTCCTTAAGGGTAATTGCAAGAAGACAAAAATGAAAACAAACACAAAGCCTACCCCATGAACATTTTATGATGATATGACCAAACTCTGGTTGAATATAAGGGTTAAAGATTCAGCTTTAACCTCTTGAGATCAAATTTGCAGAAGCTCCCCATCCTACGCCGTCATTTCCATTTGAATCAAATGCTGCTTCCACAAATGTCGATATCACCCAATACACATAACGATACGTATATTTAGAATATACTAAAACAGCGACGGTCATCAGTTCAAGATTGGTTGATTTTGATTTCTTCATATCTTCAACCCTATTCAATTGCACTCAAATGGCTAAAATACGTGTACTAAATTAAGGGCCACTGATACTCCATGTTAATTTCTGCACGAATAATCATATCGACATGGTTTAGGATGAATAGGGTAAAGTCTTTATTCTGTATAGGCTTGTTTGATTTCTTTCATTCAATCCTACTACAAGGATAAACCAAAACACTCCTCATCTTTTGCTTAACGTATTAGATAAGACTGATCAATCAACCCATCAGCAAGTTAGCTTTAACACGAGTTACGCGAAGGTTAATGGCCAGAGCAATCAATACAACCTATTTGGAATTTGGCTCGTCAAGAGATGGTGACAAGGACAAAGTGTTTTTAAAAAGGTTAAATTTAAATTGCGACAAAATTATTTCGTTATCAATCCAATTTTAACATGTTTTAACCAAAAAATGTTTTAAAATGTTATTTATATATCATACTCTAAGTGTATGAATATCAATTCGCTATGAAGGCGTTTAGGCCGCGAGAGCTAGTTACCAAGTCATCAAGCGCGAAAGCCTGTTATTCTAGCTCATTGATTATCTATATCATAATGGTATAGATTTGTGTTATACATAGTGCCAGGATTTATAATATTTTGGATGCGCCGGAGCTTTATCGCTGAACTGTCTGCTGTCGTCTTTTTTATGCCAGAAGAGCTTCAGTTTCGGAATCAAAAAGAGATTCATTTTGTGTCCTAACTGAAGACATTAGCGGCTGACTATGGTGGTTAATACCTGGATTTTGTTACTGTGGAATATTGTGGCGTCGAGGGACTTTATTATTCAACCTTGTCGTCTTAACTGCTGGACTAAAGTTATCTTCAGGACTGAGAAGATTCCAATGGAATATTAACGGAGGATATATAAGTGTCACTTTGCAAACTGTCATTTTGAAGTCTTCGCTGTGAGGACATATCTTCGTTGAACTGCAACGCTTCTGTTAACGTTGGAACATTTATGGACTCTAATAAGTATCCTCTTTAATTATTGTGTGTAATTCTAATATATGTAATATTGTTTTTGGACATACAAATTCTGGAAACCAACTGATTGCAAATCATTAAATCTGTTCTATTATATAAAATTTAGATCAATTGTGCACAAGGCCATTTATATTTGTGTTTGATGAAAGTATTTCTGACCTTTGACATCCTGAGACATCATAACAATAATAAATTGCATATTGATTCTTTGCTTGCCAGTTTCAATATAATACTTAGAGGTTATACTACTCATACTCTCTGCCTCCCATATCGCCATTCACATTTGCGTTTAATTTGTATTTATTTTTTTAATTTAATTAAATTTTTAATAACAGTTAAATCTAAAAGTGCTGCAGCAACAACCATTTAGGAGAGTGGTAACCGGGGCTGATCTAACATTTGTCATCAAGCTAAAAATTGACCGTAAGATGTGGAGTTCATGAAAACGGGTGATGACAAAATTAAAGTGGTGGCAATTTGCATACGACGCCATTTTTATCCAAAGCCATCTTAAAGCCAATAACACCTAAGAAGACAATTTTGGTGTAAAAAATGTTTTTCTAGGTCAAGGAGTTCAATAAAACTATTCCAAAACTAATGAAATGTTTTCCATGTGCCCGATATTTTCCAAGATGGCTGACGTTTTATTGACACAAACCTTACATTTCTTATTATCCTATGAAGATGATTGTGGTGTCAATTAAAGATTTTCAGGGTCAAGGAGTTCAATAAAACTATTTACAAAACTGTCAGATGAATATTAAAGTAATGGAAGTTTTCATAAGTCACTATTTTCCAAGATGGTCAACATATAAAAGGCAAAATCCTTTATACCTCATGCTATACAGCACTTAGGATGACGATTTTGGTGACAAAGTGAATTTTTTTTGATCAAGGATTTCAACAGCAATATTCTCAAAACTGTCAGATGAGTCACGAGTCATGTTATTCATGGACTACCAATGTAACACCCAAAATGTGACACCTTGACTACGCTATATGTATTCACCCAAAACATATATCTGGAATTGCATGGGAATTTAGATATTTAGGCAGGTGTTACTTTAATAGAAACTATTATTTGTTTGTTTCAGATATGTCAAGAGTAAAATGGCCCCGAATTTCCGAACAATTAAATGGTCATGGTCACGTGCACACCTATTGGTAGTCAATGTTGGGTTTTTCGTTCATAGGGGTCATAAAACGCAGTTAGGAAGTTCTAAGGAGGGGTTACTGAGAATTCTGTGTTGATATTAATTATCAAGCATCTGGGTTAATAGATTTTATCACTTTGCCGCATTAAGCCTGACATTGCAGTAAGTTAACACTCTTGGGTACTTGTATTTAAAATATTGGGCTATTTTGGAAAAAAGTGACAAATGTAAATAAACATCACTTTTATATTCATCCTACAGTTTTGAGAATAGTTTTATTGAACTCCTTGACCCAGAAAACACTCATAGTGACACCAAAATCATCTTCTTAGGTTATATAATAAGAATTATACGGTTTTCTTTGACTAGATGTCGGCCATCTTGAAAAATAGCCATGTATATAAATTTCCATGACTCAGACAATTCTAGCAATTGTATATTGAACCTCGTGACCCAGACAACATACATTCCGACACTAAGTCACCATAGTAGTGCTATTACCTTTAAAATGGCAGCCATTTTCGAAAATGTTGGTTTATGCAAATTGCCATCACTTTTATTTTTGTCATCACGTATTTTCATGAACTACACAACCCAATGATCAATTTTAGCTATGATAGCAAATGTTATTATTCCGGCCCTGGTTGGTAGAAATCTAAGGCCCTTTTTTCACCTGATGCTGCAGCACTAAAAACCTCGAACTTATTTTGCTTCATAACAATTAAACTACTACTTCCAGATAGGGAAACTTATACATTTTTAATCCTTCAAAGGTGATGAACATGATGGTATACTTTTTGCACATTTCGACACTTTCAATATTTCGACCCTGTGTACACCTTGCCCCTACATATTCTACTACTTTGATTTTGGAAAGTTTTTTTTTTTTTTTTTTTTTTTTAAAGGGTTTGCTCAATACAATTCTGGAGCAATAGAAGTAATCTTGTCCTAATTTTACTGGCCTATCAATAACCTGAAAATAATAGCAAGTTAATATTAATTGCATAATTTAAATGCCAATTTATATACCAAAACCTGAAGTTTAGATTACTGTACGTCATAATACAAAAGGCGCTGTTATGGACATTATTATTGCAGTAAAGTACAGGACTGGCGTGGTTCTTCTCACATGTACTTTTTTCAACCATAACCCATTGAAGTGACCAATAGTATCTTTGATCATTTTACAATCTGGCATGTCTCAATCTTAATTATTTGATCCAAACTGTATATGAGTATGAAGTTTTACTTACGAAATATGTATAAAGGAGAAGTTGCATATTGAACGTCCCTTTTATTTAATGTGGTGGTAATTTTTTGGGCACCCCCTTGTGAAATTGGTTTATGTACCCCAAGGAAGGTTGTGCCAAGTTTCATGCTTTTTCAGAAGTGCACTCACCAAAATGACCATTTTCTTCAGGCAAGATGCTCAATTACCCATCTTTGATCAATAAAATCCCAGATATCAAATTTACAAAATGGAAAATCTCACTTTCATTTTTGGGAAGTTTTTATTTGTTATTTTTTTTATTACTGTAGTGGTAAGCATTGTAACTTGGTAAGTAGGGTATTACTAGACCATGGACTAAGGACCTAATAGAGAGAAGGGCCACACCAATGGGGTGAAGCCCATTCACAACCAGTCGTCCGTGCTGGGCGCTGACATTTTGAATATTGCACGGAATACATTATTAGTTTGGGGTCTTGTATACACACATAAGTCAATTCGAACAACCAATCCGGCAAAATATCATTTGTTGGATGTTGGTTGCTATTGGGTGGTTAAATTTTGTGCCCTACCCATGGCCACACACGACTAAAGGACACGTCAGTCGTCTTGATTTAATAACCGCCTCATTAATACATCTTTTCACTAAGCGCGCATTGCATTATGAGAAAAAAAGTACTGAGCACAATGATCCAGGTCCACTTAGTATTACACCCTGGCCACCTCTAACACATATACATAATTGGTATCACGACCGATTAGGTATATTGCAAGCGCACCACAGTTTCGAATAAGCGGAGGGCGCCATTGCTTCTATTGTTTGTACTCTATCATGTTTTCTTTGTGGTCGGCAAACATGCGAGACGATGTGAATTTCTAAAGATTACGTAACGTTTTGCCTCTCTATCTAATATAGAACCTCTTTGGTTTTCGCGTTGTTTGGTCCTTCTCTCTATTATATCCATGCTGGAACTGACCATGGTCATGGAAATATGATACTCCTTGCACTCTAAGAAGGACTATATCAGTAACAGATGAACAGTGGTAACAATGTATTATTTACACACACAATTGAGAACTGTGTACCACTTCATGGGGTTTTGTTCAATTTTGTTCAAAAATCCTGATTACCTTCTACATAAGCAAAAAAATCAGATTTTCGCTTTTCAAAAGTCACTCTTTCAGTCGCATGCCCAAAACCAAGGTTCAACAGAACTCACAAGTCACATCACCGGTTGCACTGCGAGTATACTCGATAATAACCCCAAATGGGCCTCGGGACTCCGATAATTATCGCATTCACTACATATCTCATGTAGTATGGGACTGGTATACACTGCACAAATTCAAGATTCTTAGGATATTCAGCCTTAACAGTTAAAAAAGAAAGGGGGGGGCTTTTTGTTTGTTCGCCGCTATTTAGCGATGGCATATATTGGTCTCTCTTTTTTGTATTTGTCTATCTTTTGGTTTCGCTTGACTTGACCGCCAAAAATAAAATAAATCCATTGCGTCGTTTTCCGCGTAATCCCATGGTCCCTATGAGCCCCCTCCCTTATGCACTAACGGGAGTGGCCCATAACAAAATAAAAACAACAATTTAACTGTGATTCCGAATTTTATTATGGCATACCCCTTATGACATAATTTGAATTAATTACATTTAAGAAAATTCTATGAGGTAATTGTAACACTTGTGCCATAACTATTCTTCATTCCTCATATAACAGTTCATATATAAACCTATGATAAATTAACACGTTATAAAAGAAGTTTCCCTGAAAAATACAAAATGGCCAGCGGTTTTATATTTAGGCTTAATAAGGTAATATAACTCATGCTTGACCATTAAAGCATCAGCACGAATCAGCTGACTCAACACCGCAGAAAATGCGTAACTCATTTGCGTCGTTTTGTTCCATTTTGGCGCGTTTTTGAAATCAATATTTCGTCCCTAATTTCCACTTAATATCTTTTTTTTTCCTTAAATGTTGTTGGTTTGACGCTCCCAACCAGTGGTGAATTTCATTCAAAACATTCTTTGGGAAAGTAGCTATTTTTAATAATGGGTCCCATGAGCCCCCCCCCCCCCTACATGCCTAGAGGTTATTATGAAGAACCATACCGTTTAAATAAAGATATCAATACTTACTTAGCTCATCAGCATGTCCAAGATATCCAGCTTTGTGTATTGTGACTATAAGATTGTTTCCTTCTCCAGCTATATAATTGAGCCCTTCTATCCAAATTACTGTTTGCAAGAAAAAAATACAAAGGTATGTATAATTATATTTGAAGACAACATTAAAATTATATAAGCTCCATTTGTACCATTCATTTCAAAATGGTCGAGTTCGAGCCCCTCTTTGGCCAACGTGTTTGTGTACTTGTGTAAAAAACCAAGCCACAATTGGGTAGCTGCTTAGGGCGTTAAAGTGCTGATAGGGTTGTTCTTTTAGCAAGCTGCCACCAAGATGAAAGGAAATGATTGTGACGATTACTTATTATGGCAGATAGAATAACGTTTTAGCCGAGTGATTTAGAAAAATTCTCATTTGATCACCCCCCTAACACCCTAATGATCTTGAATGAGTTCGAAAGTATTTTTAACATTCTTAGAATGTGATAGGGTTGATTTCAATCGAATTTCGGCTACGTTGGATCATTTCTAAAATTTGAAATTTGACCCGTTATGATCCTTAACGACGTTCGATGATTTTGAAAGTATTTTAACATGTTTAGAATGTAATACGGATCATTTTAGTCAAATTTCAGGTACATGCGGTGCATTTTTAATTTGATTGAAATATGAGATGATAACTTTTGAGCGTCTCAGGTCAAATAATATTTGTAAGTCACACGATCAATTTACTTCCTTCCTGATACCTCTCACACAGCTCTGAAACGGATACATACAAACTAGTTGTTATAGCCGATAAACACATACACCTCTTACCATGTTTGTGTCACCCCCACAACTTTCGCGGCATTCCCTTTGCCAGGCACTAAGAGTCCGTAGAACCTGCTCTGAACCGGAAGAACTTAAAGGCTGACCGGGGGGGGGGTTCGTACATGGCCAAACTAACAGGCAACAGCGATTCAACACGGCATCAATATCCGGCGTAACCAGAGACTCCCGAGTGCTAGTCTGTTTTCAAAGACTTAACGTAGGAGGGCGCTCTTACGCATATCGAACGGTTACACACAGATGACTAAAGCTAGGCCTGGTCATGAATATCTAAATCTAAATGACCGTCAATGGAAATTACCACTATTTTGCAGCGGGGTTAATCCACTAACCCCGACGGATTTTGAACTAATTTATTCCAAAATTATCATGATATTACTAAGATGTATTGCCCTAAGGTTCAGAGGAGATTTTGCAATGTAACTGAGACATAGATTGTCACGTAAATGCCGTAGCAGTTCCCAAAATTTCGTTTGGAAATCCCCAATGCCCAAATCGAGCAGGTACTGTACCACCCCCCCCCCCCGCTGACTTAGAGATTTTCCCATTTCCTCAATTTCAAATAAATCGTGTTTTTTGCAATGTTTGTCCAGACGACTAATCACTGGGTGAAATAACTAAGCTAAAATCGAAGTCCTTCATATAGAAAATCACAACTTTGTTATAAAATTCTGGATCCGGAATTTTTGTTACACACGGTATCCTATGGCACTGTTATACTGTGCATAAATGTTTCTATGTTTCTGCATGAAAACGGAAAATCGATTCATCTCTAACTTTGGAATTCAGCATTTTAGTTAGGTACTATCTCTAGTTCTAGATGACTATTTTTAATTATACACACAAAAATATATTTCGAAATCTCTGAGTCAGCCTTTAACCTTAATTTACAAAAAAAGAAAAAAATAAAACATTAAAATATAATGAACATTAAATTGATTTGCAAATACAAAAGGCTGAAACGAAACACCCAATTCTCTGCTAACCTACAAACCCAAGAATAAGACAGACGGGGTCCAACCTGTCACCATTTACAATCCATCCTTCAACCATATACGCCACATTATCTCTCGGCATTACGGCGGTCCGGTAAGTACGTATTCCTGTTCTAAAATTGAAAAAAAAAAGTTTGCGTAGTGTTTGAAATTCTCAAGACTGGAATAATACCGAAAGCATTGTGGGAAAAATCGCCTGTAGAGATTTGCGTGTTAACTTTCCGTGTCTGCGAGTACCGAAGTACCGACAAAAACGTTCAATTTTCTCGCTAGGTTCTATAGGTTCAGACCCAATTAACATATTTAAAACAAAACATAGTAACGGACCCGCTGATGCCAAAACTTCCATAGAACCCCACCGTTTTCCGGAGATATTTGAGATTTATTTTCATTTACACACATTCTCTATGACTGACTGATAACGTTTAATCTCTCGCGCAGTACCATTTAGATAAATTTTCGCAGGTCTGTGACACAGACTACACACTTTCCTGACCGCCGTATCTCGGCATGTACATATTCTTCAGCAAGATGATTGAAACGTATCTTCGCATCTCCACTAATTCTGGCATTTCACCGCCCGCGGAATTTGCGCAAGGTCACAGGCTAGTGACAACCAACTACGGTCTCCTGGACGAAAGTAAACACCCGGATATTCCAAATGTAACGCAAGCAGGTGCCCTATCTGTCCCCCTAAAGTCACCAAGCTCCACTACAAGTGAATCTTTCCCTATCACCAAAAGCACCCACTCTTAAAACATCCATTTTTTAAATTATTTGATAACTTGTAAAAAATATGTCGACAATATGTCGACAAACCACGACCCAATTTTACGTTCCCTTCACTGGTACTAAATTCGACACCAACTAAGAAAAATTACTCTTAGTTGCTTGCCATAATAATATCGACATTTGCAAGCGCTTTTTCAGGAAATTGTCACAATCATTTCCTAGCTGGGAAAACGCACAATCCTATCTTAGATTGTCATATTCCCCATAACAGCTACCCGAATTATAAAATAGGAAACCAAGATCAAGTGCAAAATACATTCGCCCTACCGTGATTCGAACTCACAGCTTCAACGATATAATGATTACGAGTCCTGCGCTCAATTGCACTGAAACGATTACATCCCTCGTAAACATGAATCATTTAGGATTACCAAACTCAACACCTTGAAACCCTTTTACAAGCCTACCCATCTTCATTCTTTTTCATATCCTCCACCGTTCGCCTCGTCTCTCTCCTGCGCTCTCTTGAGGTTTCCTCACGTTGGCTTTTTTTATCCGGCATTTCCTTTCTTCGTTGACCTTGTAAAATATTGTTATACCACCACACAATAAACACTCACATTTTACAATTTACATATCCAAATATAGATGTACACATGGGCTGCAACTAGTAGTAGTTGCACATTTGCTTGCAGGAGAGCCCGTGTCCCCGATCGTTGTTGACACGTTTGAGTGAGGGCTGGAGGAAAATCCATTAGAATTGTGACTTGTTGACTCTAACAAAGAATATATAATAATAACAATAATAATAAATGGACATTTATAAAGCGCCAGACTCCGTTCCATCCAAAATCCTAGAAAAAGCAGTTTTCGTTCAACTTAATGACTACCTCACTAAAAATCACCTTCTTTATCAATTTCAGTCAGGTTTTCGTGGCAAGTATTCAACAGACACCTGTCTCATTTATTTACAAGGATTTATTAGAGACGCGTAATGCTGAGGGGAACTTCCACGGAATGGTTTTCTCTTGGATCTTCAAAAGCCTTTGACAGCGTAAACCATGATATCCTTGTTAAAAAAAGTTAGAGGCTCTTGGTGTTAAATCTACATCATTGTTTAAATCCTATCTGTCAAATAACCCCAAATTGTCATATTATGGGGTTAATTCTTCACCAAGAGAGAGCTTACAGTGGAGTTCCGCAGGGCCCATATTGGGGTCCTCTTCTATTTTTGTGTTTGTAAACGACATGCCTATGTCAGTTGATTGTTTGATGCTCCAATATGCTGACGACAGTGCTCTTCTGGTCTCAGATAAATCCCCTCTTAAATTATCCCAGTTCCTTGAAAATAATTTAGAGAAATGTAACACGTGGCTGGTTGACAACAAACTCGCCTTCACATGGGGAAAACTGATTAATTTTATTTGGGACAAAACGCAGATTAAAGCAATATGAAACTTTCAATTACTTCTTGGGCACACATTAAGTCCCCAGTCTGTTTAACTATTTGGGTCTTGATTTGGACAGTACCCTTTCTGGGATCTAATGGCTTCCAATGTTAGCAAGAAATCAATTCAGATTAAAATTTTTTTTTTTTAATAAAATTTTGATTTCACAATAAAAAGACCCTTTGCACTGCCTTAGTCCTCTGTTTGTTTGACTATTCTATCTCATCATGGTATGGTGGTACATCCAAATCTATGTGTAAAAAACTTCAATGTGCCCAGAACAAGGTAAGAAATCATCTGACAAGATCCTTTCTATCATATTAATGTTGAGGATTTTCAAGGGCTTGGGATTCTTAATGTCTGCAACAGGGCAAAGCAATTACGCTTAAATCATATTTTAAAATTGTCCACAATCTAGGACCTCCTTATCTGTCTGATAATTTTACCAGGGTGTCTCAAGTTCACACCTATAATACCAGGTCAAGTCAACACAATTGTTATATCCACAAATGTAACAGCTCAAATTCAGGCTCTTTTATCTTAATGGTATCCATGACTGGTCTGAAGTTCCAAATTCATTAAAAACACAGGTGTATGGACTTCAAAAAATCATTAGGATATCCTTGCAAAATATCGTTTATATAATTTTAGGTGCAAAAGTTTGGAGGCAGTGAACATTCATTCGTTTGCTTGTTTGTTGCGTGTTTGGGAGGGTGGCTTAAGCTTTCAAGGTTGAAGGGAGGGATTAATTTGTGTTTTCTTGTTATTTCCTTATGGTAGGGGGTGTGGGGGCATTTTAAGGTTCTCGAGCAATTATAAATGTAATGTTAATGCCTCTACTCCATCCTTACTAGCTTTGGCTTTTTTCTGATATTTTGTATGTATGGTGTGACTCGTGCAATGTATTATATATTTAACTAGAATTTTATATGCCATGTTCTTGTTATTTCAGGCACCCCTTTGGAAATAAGCTCTTTTTAAGTGTCTTAAGGGGTATCCCGCTATCTGTGCATGGTCTTGTCAGTTCATGTCTTCTTGTATTGTTTATTAACTGTTTTTAATGCTATGTATTTTTTTGTAATTATGATATGCATGAATAAACTCAAAATCAAATCAAATCAGTTATTTTTTTTATTTTTTTTACTTTTGCCTATTTTACGCTGCCATCAGGAATCGTCACAATCATTTCGCCTACAGGTCGGCAGCCGGCCAACGCACAAACATACCAGCACTTAGATTGTACGTTGCCCTACCCCTCCCCATATTTCCTTGGGTAGACGAATCAATTGATATTAATATCTTCCCAGAATATAGGATCATAACTAGCAATACGAGTCACACATTTACTCTCCCATAGAATCGGTATACTGCTGTGACACGCGCCACCATCCGTTTCCCCCCGCATCGCTAATTGACAGGCCGGGCTATTCTTAGACATGCGCGACGTCATGGGACTCCCTAGTCAGCAGCCAGACGCTTGTTACAGGCTCGCGATTAAGCTGAAGCAATTGAAAATTAAAAAACGGTTCGCGGTACCTTGTATATCGCGAAAAAGACGAATCCGGTGGTCGAATCTGATGTTAGAAATGGGTTCCTGACAAAAAGCATAGCTCACTACTTTTTGTAAGCATGGCGTGGGGCATGACTTGACAGCAGAAATAGAGAATTGAGCCGTCTTAATAAGGTAAGAATTTTTCAACGCATTTTTCAACGTTTTTTCGTCTTTTTCCAATATAGACCATTTATAAACTAGTCAGCTAAAAATAGACAATTAGTTAGGAATATTTTGTGGTAATCGTTAGACGTTATTACGATAGGCCAAGTTTAAAAAAACCAAAAAAATTTGCGCATATTCATTGACAAAAAAATCCAAATACGCATTTGACCGGTCCGAATATTTAACAATTGTTGTATCGTGTCAGCCCCTTGGGTAGACGTTGTTTCAATAGAAGCCATTGATGCAAATGAGGTATTACAATTGATTCGCCATGCGCTGTATGGCTTTGTGCAGTAGCGCTTGACGGGAATTAATAGCAATACCTTCATTTGCATCAATGGGACTTCTATATGAACGGCTACCGCCACGGGGCAATGTTACCGTCGAAACTTTTGAACCCCTAGCGCCAGTGAAGATTTGCCAATGTCGCGTGGCTCAAATACTTTCTGACCGTAATTTAACAATGTGCCGGTCGCTGTGTTCCAAGACGACACGTAAATGGTGTGGAGTGTCAACAAACATATAGTGTTAGGGCACAGACTCACATTAAGCCAAACGAATGCTATGTCTGCTTCAGCGTTTCCCTTACATGTTTTCCATGAGTTCCACAAGTTTCAGGACGGACATGACATGACAAAGTAAATGGTTATTAACTACTCTACTTGACAATTATTATTTCTTTGATGATATCGCACATCTTAAGTTTGTGTGGCCCTCGAGAATGTCACCGAGTGTAGAAATCACACATTCACACTTGTAATAATCTCTATAAATACTGGCCTGGCAAGTTACATATGATAATACATGTAGATTGTATAAATATGGTCAAAATAGACCAAAGCATTGATTTCACAATTAAAGTGACTGAAGATGTCTTCGTGTAATTTAGATTGCATACAGTGTTGTGGTGTGTAACTTGATCATATAATCACATACTGCAAACATTGTTTGACATGTAATTTGATTACAAACTGCATACAGGAGTTGCGCATTGCTAATTGACCCGTGCAAGTACAATAAATCAAGTTTAATTCCTTTCACATACAAAATAAACAACAAACATAAGGGTCCAGTACTCCAGTCCAGTGTAAGGGTCCCGTCACATTTTGCTTAAAGGTGCTTGTTCCGATCGTCTTTGGGACCCCCTGATTTACCCGGAAGTAGTATCAATTTTGATATCAGATGAAAGGCCGTATTTTTCTCATTGTCATCCTGCAATGTCAGCTTCCAAATCCATTTCTTTCTCAAGATACAGATAAAAAACTGTTGTTTTAGTGGTTAACCACCAATATTAGCACAGTAGTGAATAGGGCGTTGCACTATGCATTATCGGGTCTAGCATCAAAAACCGCAAGTTTGTTTCCCACGGTAGCCTACTTGATGGTCAGTGTGTACAAGTGTCAGGCTCTCATATCAAGTAGAAAACACGATAGACAAAATCGGAACAAGCACCTTTAAGGGGGTGTAACCAGGGGCGGATCCAGGATTTGAAAAACGTCAAAATTACCGGGGGGTGGGGGGTGAAAGGCTAAACTTGTCCAAAATGGGCTGATTTTGCAATATTTTGCATAATTACCGGGAGGCGCGCGCCCCCTCCGCCCCCTCCATAGATCCGCGCCTGGTAACGCCATTTCCAACTTCACAGAAAAAGGGTACATATCGTCATTTACAAATTGGAACACTAATAGAAGTTATTTTTAGTAACTGCTTCTCAGGCCATTGCATGTATATTGAATTATATATTGCACTTTGAATTAGGATATTATTGGAAATGCCTAGAATGTTGTGTGTATAGGAATATACAGTGTGCTTAAGCTGAACATTTCCTAATTCCACTTTGCCTAGTATCAGCGTGTGGGTGTCAAACGGTGTCATACACCATGTATACGAATGCGCACACGTGTGTTTGTGTGTGTTCCATTCTTTCCTTCTTTTTCTATTTGTGTGATTTTATTTTTGCTTGTGTAAGTGTGTGTTATTGTTATGTATGTGTGTGTGTGTGCACGCATGTGTGCGTGCGTTCTTATGTTTCTGTTGGGTTTTTTTACAGAAATTAATCTATATGTATTTCTTACTGTCTTACTGACATAGTGAGTTAGTGCCAAAAGTAAAAAAAAAACACCTTTTGTTTACCTATTTCTATTGTACACGACCGGATAAATATCTAATGTGAATTTGGAACCCGTGGGCACTCCGATATGGTAACCAGGGAGCGTTCAAAATAGCCTTTACTATGTGTTGGTATAGGAAATGTAAACCTTGAAATTGATTTTTCTCCAAATTTTTGTTTGACAAAAAGAAAGGAATTTCAATTTTGACGATTTATAACTGAAAAAAAAAACGAACCCTAACCCTTTATCTTATATTTTTATACTCTGCTGCTCTGAGGCATTTTATTCTGGATGCAAAATCTGTCACAATATTTCCGAAGCCTTGCATCAAGTCCCAGATGAATCCCCCATGAACTTCTTCAAAAGGACCCAACGAACTCATACAAGAAACTCGTCAAATGCACAGTGAATGAAGGTCTAGCTAGCTTTGAAGTTCTTCGTGTATCGCCTGGAAATTCAGACACCTTCTATATACTACCATTGTGCAACGCCTAATGGTTCTCAAACTAAATCACTTTACGTTTATCGGACAACACTACCTCCAAATCAAGGGTGTCCTATGGGCTCCAACATCGGAGTGGGCTACTCCTGCCTGCGTGTAGACCATTTCGAGCAACAACTTTTTCAGCATACAATGGTCCAAAAACCAGATTTATTCAAAGATACATTGATGACAATTATCATCTGTACCATTTCTGGACAATTCTTCTGCACGATTTCTGACGCCTCCGTTCATTTCCTTGATATTGCAGTTTCAGCGACCATATTTTACAAGCCCACACATTCTCACGGCTACCTCAAATACTCATCTAGTCATCCTCACAGCTGCAAGAAATCATTCCCATATTGCCAACTACATCGCTTACGCAGAATCTGCAGCCACTCCGATGATTTTATTAAGGTGCAGAGGGGACTTCATTTTTCCATTGCTGAACTTTTCCTGAACAGATTACTTATCCCGCTCTTTAACGAGTTACTACACTTGACAGAGAAAAGGCTTTACGTACAATCTTCGATCAAATCCAGCCAGGAAGATCGGACACCTCTTGGTCTAAATTTCTATCCCACTAATATGAAAATATGAATAACACATCATTAAAATAATACTAGCTCCGTAAGCGCTAGTCCACCAGACACATCTCCACTGAACCACCTCTCACGGCTTGACGTCGCAAAAAAAATCAACACATTTCTGATTACCTAGTTCATGCCAAATATCCTTCACCGGAACCCGCTGGAATGACCCTGTAAAATACCACGTTGAAAAACATATCCTTATATTCTCAGCACTCATCATATTACCAGTCCTAATGGAAGAAAACACTATATCACGTCTTCGTTCACTTGCACAAGCAAGAACGTTATTTATGCTATTGTTTGCAAACTTTGCATCCATATACATCAAACTCCTGTTTCTGGTCGTTTTTCGACCACATTCGCTCCATCTGCAACAATAACAGATAAAAAACAGTTGCTGTACGCTTCAATAGTTTGCAAACTTTTTGATCATGTTTCTGCTTCTGCTGAACACCGGTAGAAATTTAGACAGCCAGCATCACATTGCTGAAGAATCTTTTATTGCCTTCCTCAACATTCTGAAATCCGCTGGCATTAATGTCAAATTTGATTTGTTAAAGTGTGACTGGCAATTGCATATAGGCCCCTGATGGTGCTAGGTCTCATCCCATATATTTCATCACGTTCCTTGTGTCCATGTTCTTTAACAACAAAAAATGTAAATTTTGTTTGTACTTGAATATTGTTGTACAACGTAAATATAACGATGGAGTTCTTCACTGGTTTTGATTGAGTGAGGACGAGGATATATTGGTAACCGGTATCGGAAAATTATGGATACTCCAATAATTTTCCCTGTTCTTGTATGGCCCACGTCTATCTAACATTCTACAGAGCTTAAATATCACCAGTGAGCCCACCTTTTCCCTGAAGCGTCATGGAAATACAGTATTTCTGAATATTTTGTGGAGAACCCATGCGAAGACAAATAACTCAGTATTACCGGTGCAGACGCAAATGGAAACCACTGCAATTGCTTCGGGAACTGTGAAGAAGTCATTTGTAACCGTGAAGAACCAGAAGAAAAAAAGAAGCGGAAATTCCCTTCTACAAAGAGACGGGATAAAAGGAGGTTTGCCGCATGGTTGGCCCGGAAGAAAGCCGGCATTGACACAAAGCCTTGGGAAATGTGCCAGCTCAGGCGTGTAATCTGGATGCGTTATCAGAGGTGGTGGAAAAGGATGTGGATATGGACCACTCCTCTACTCGAGAAGAGATCGATAAAACATCAGTCCATGGCGCTACTTGTGATATGGTACCCGATCAGAGCGGCCCATCATATTTGTCCATCTATATCAAGAAGATGTTTTCTTCTTACACAAAGACACTGTTGAAGGTTTGCTTTTGTTACCGTTGCACTGACCCGTACTTGATGAAGTTATGCATGAGATGCTTCTCTACAGACTTTGTCAACGTCTTGAATGCAAAGAGTTCCATTTGAAAGTCTGTGAGGAATTTAAAATCAGGTAATTTAGTTCTTGGCGTAAATAGCCTTAGTAGCTGAAAGCGCCATTACAAACCAACAGCAAGAGCATAGCTTTATAACCTGACGAAGACATAATGCCAACACCTCATTGCATATTCATGACATTTGTCATGTTAATTATCGTTCTAGTACTGTTGCCATTATACCCGGCCACAAGATTCTCCTCTCTCTCTCTCTCTCTCTCTCTCTCTCCCCTTTCTTTCTCTAGTGTTGTTGTTGTTTTTTTACGCTGTCCTATGATGGGATTGAGCACTCTTAATTCCAAAAATAGTAACCTGAAACTAATACTATATAATACAGTTGGCACAAAAAAGTATATTTTTTGATCAGTATTGTGCCTATGTGCCAAAGTGCGATAAGCCTAATAGGCAACAAAATGTAAATTTTGAAAACTACCAAAATTATCGGACTTTTACAGAGTACTGATAGCTTATAGTTCGATTTATTCATAGACATTCATAATGATTTATACCCATTACAGAACAAAATTTTAAACATAGAAAAAATGTATGGTATGGGCTTTGTGGGATCATATTGTCTTTATTAATTAAAAAAACAACTTTATTCCCTGCCTCTGTGAAGGTGACTTAGTAGGGAAAATTCACCTTATGTAGTAGTAGTAGTAGTAAAACTTTATTTATTCAGGGTACCAAATCAGTATACAAAATGGTCTCCATGAGACCCTCGCATACTATATAATTACAAGTGGAAAGATAATAAACATTTAAACTGTCTGTACCAAACAATGAACTTTATGAAAGAAAGGGCCGACACCAAGTTGTGTGCAGCAACCTCTTCACCTGTCTTACTGTTTTGTTAAGTTTGGTTGATTACTGTGTTTCTGGCTTTGGGAAATTAAACTGCCTATGGATAGTATCCCTGGAATCTACTGCGACAATTTTCTGATTTGTGATACTGAACTGTGATGTTGTTATGGAATCATATGTATAATCGTTAAGTTGCACCATGGATTTTACTACACATGTATATAGTCAATTACTTGTATTGATTTTTATGCTTTAACAGTGGACTTACCTAATTGCATAATTCTCTCCTGCCGAATAGTGACATCTTATGACTCATGTAACTTTGCTTACCTACTGGGATGTAGCACTTCCAATGTCTTTGTGTAAAACAATACCTTACTTGAACCTGCAAAATGGATACTCTCCAGTGGTCTTCATCTCATACTATCTCATGAACCCATGCGTGTCTACAGATCACTACTATGTAGATAGGCCCTATCATACATTAGAATACAACCATGGATATGAAAGTTTCACCTTAAATCATGCACAGTTTAAAAAACTTCTGGAAAAACCAAGAATTAATTATATGCACACTACAGTCACTTTCACAATTGAATGTTGATGTCTGGTGACATCAATCCAAAACACAGGACCTACAGTGTCAATAATAACAACAATCATCAAGATCCCCAGCCTCTCTCTGTCAACAAACCATTAGTTTCTTACATCGTGATCAAACTTCGGATCGATAAATACAACAACAAACGCACCTCTGCTTCCAAACTGATCTATGAATCATATCAAGGATAGTAGGAATTACCATCGTTGTTACATACCTCGTCGTAAAAGAGGTGGCCGTCGGAAATTATATAACGCTGACATCTCAACTAATGCATTAAATGAAATTACGCCAATTTGAGAAGCTCGAGCTGATGTCTCAAAGGTAAATCCTCAAAGGAATCAACTAATAGATCGGTGCTTTAAATGCACAGTCTATTTGCAATAAAAAATGAGATGTTGAGTGATTATTTTCTTGAACCACAACTTTGACATCATTGCTTAAAACAGAGACTTGGCTTAGTAATTCTGATAGCACAAGGCGCTAGTGGAGATATTCATCCTCTTGGCTACGATCTATTCCATGTTCCCCGTAGTAACATAACGGGAGGTGGTGTGGCGATAATTCCAAGGATTCCACAAACGAAAAAGAATGTAATGTGTTTCATGCTCCACCTTTGAAGTCTGTGTTGGATTTAAAAAAAAACTCTCAAAGAACTTCTGACCAGTCAAACTTGTTATTATTTCTAAATTATAGTAAAAAAGATAAGTCGACTCACGTAGGTTTTTTGATGAATTCTGAGAATATTATCCATTGTTGTTCTTCATCCTGTAAACTACTGTTGTGGGGGATTTTAAGTTCCACGGGATGTAGCAGATGGACACGTGTAATAAAACTGAAAGACATCCTAGAATCATTTAATTTGTTGCAAGTCATCACTAAACCAACGCCACATAAATGGGACACACGTTGGATCTTGTTTAACCGATCTTTGATAATCTCGTAACTCTGCCCATGTGCCAACTTTGTTATTGACCATGGTGACTGCAGCTAAACCTTGACAAAGCCTGTGAAGCCAAAACAGCGTATTTTCATATCCGCAAATTCAAGAACCTCAATCACATGAACTTTGAATGGACATTACACGGTCAGATTTATTGAGTAATCCGGAATCTGACTCTTGAGAAACTTAATGTGCAATTTGACTCAACGTTAAGAGATATTCTCCACCAGCATGCCCCACTTATGAATCGCGCCATCACATACGTCCGACAAACATGTACAGTCCTGAAATGATGAGGCACAAAGAAAACGCAAGTAGCTTGAACGGCGTTGGAGAAAAACAAGGTTGGAAATTGATCGCGACCTGTTTAAACAGCAGCGTCTGCTTGTCACACAGATGTTGGCAGATGCCAAACCGCTGTATTATCATAACAAATAGAGGACTGCAACAAAGATCAGAAAAAAAATTGTTTAAGTTGTAGAAGCCTTGCGCCATCAAAAAGGGAAGCCAAAGTTACCTCTTGTGATAGTGTGGAAAGAAACTTCTGAATTCCGTCAACAATTTCTTCACCTCTAGATAGTTAGAATTCGTGCAGCCCGTGATAGCTCCGATATAACACACCCATTACTGTTTGACCAATATAACATCGAAGTTGCGACTCTGTTCTAAAGGGTGTTAACACCTGCGTCTCAGGATGAAGTTGTTAAATGATAACATCATCTCCATCAAAGTCATGCGATCTCGATCCACTGCATGCTTGGATGCTTAGATTACTTAGACCATGTTGCAAGTCATCACAAAAATCGTCAATAGCTCACTGGATACGGCAGCTTTCCAAACTGTTTCAAAAAATCAGTAGTACACCACTTCTCAAAAAGCCTCAATGAATTCAAAGAACTTCAACAATTTTCGTCTGTATCAAATCTAAATTTTGGTCGAAAATCATGAGAAAAGTCGGTGCTTTCGTCTGAGAATCCTGTCAAAAAATGTTTCAATCTGCTACAAAAAAGTATATGGGCCTAAACTGTTTAGTGAGAGTGCAGAGATATATTATGTTCATCTTGACAACAAATGTTTGCGTCTTTCTGGTATTATTGGATCTCTCTGCAGCCTTTGACACCTTAGACCATGGTATTTTAAAATGTAGTCTGGAGGTCTATTGGTGTCAAAGGCCGTGCTCTTGAGTGGATTTGCTCCTACCTCAGCAATAGAACGCAAAATGTTAACTAAGGGACTTTGTCTGCACTGCCATCTTCTTTTTGGAGTGCCCCAAGGATCAGTGCTGGGACTACTGCTTTTCATCATCTATTCACGCCCCAATAGCAGATATATCACGTAAACATGGACTAAATGTGCACCTCTATGCAAATGATACACAACTCTATTTTTCTTATGACCTAAAATCCCCTAATGGATGAATCAATTGTGCGATCAAAAATTGAACATTGTGTTGCCGATATCAAGTCATGGATGACAGCAAACAAACTTAAAAACTCAATGATGACAAGACTGAACTTGTCCTGTTCACACCTAAAGCGAATGCAAAGTCTAATCAAAGATAATCATATTCAAAATGCTAATGCCAACATCAGTTGGCCCATTGCCCTCGGAAATTTAGGAGTTATTCTGATGAAAAAATGACAATGGATGAACATGTAAAGAAAGATGTCCCAATATGCATATTTGCAAATACGTAACATTAGATCAATTCGTAAAATTTTGTCTCGACGAATATAGCCACAATTCTCATTCATGCACTCGTCACTTCTCGACTTGACAATGGGAATGAACTTTTATATGGAATTTCAAATTTACTTCCTTGATAAAAATCAGCGACAACAAAGCAGCTGTCGTGTAATGTCAAAAACTCGCAAGTTGATCACATAAACTCCAATCTTATACAGCTTCACTGGTTACCCAATCCGTCAACGGATCGTTTTCAAAATCTCTGCTCACATGGAATCGCTAAATGGACTTGTACCATCTTATATAAACCAACTTCTCACCCCATATATCCAAGCCGCTCTCTCAGATCTTCTGATAAACTTTTGCTAACGACTCCTAGAATTCATACTCCCATGGTTATAGGGCGTTTTCTTCATGTGCTGCTAAATATGGAACTCTCTTCCATGGACATCCGTTGTTGTGTTTCTATAATGACCTTTAAAAAATCAGGCTAAGACACATTTGTTCCAGTCTGCATATGATATTAATTTGTGTTCATTTTTTGTAGTACACTTGATGCCTTTGATTCCACTTCTGTATTTTATATGCAGTTTATTTTTGTTTTCGACTCAAGTAGGACGTATTTCAGGTACATGTAATTTTGTCATTTGTCAACTTTTGCTTGTTTATGTATCTTATTGTTCAGCGACTCGGAATAGGCTGCCTAGATAGATGGCGCTTATAAATGCTGATGATTATTTATTATTATATGTGATCATGTTGGAAACATATTAATTAGAGCAGCGTAAAATAAGATTTCAATCAAGGTTGCCTTAAAATACGTAAACAGACAAGGAAAAGATGCAAAAATTATCATGGAACTGCAATAAATAAGACAGCAAAGCATAAAAAAACAAGATTCAAAAGCACAATTATTAGATTTAAAAGTGTTAAACATTCAATCTGCAAAATTTCTGCGGACATGGGGTGAAAAGATTATGCCACATTGTTAAGCACCGCTGTATTGGAATTCCGTTTGCAAGGTATGATACTCCAAGTAGGTAGACGAGAGTATTACATGATTGGATACGAGTATTTTGGTTGTGAATATTAGAAGTAAATGTAAATGGTGATGAAAAGTAAGAAGGAGCATCATTTTTGAAGACATTTAAAGAACAAGGAGAAGAATATGTTTGCTCCATATTTCATTATTTTCCAGCCAAGGGTTGCTCTCATTTCACAAACTAGGTGTACGACGTCAGCAGAACAGTAGCCACGGGCATAAGTTTGTTGTGAAGACATTTGAAGAGAATGCTAAGTGTCAAAATTGCAGTTTGACCATTAATGAATACAGTAATCAAAGTGTGGAAAAAAAAATTTTCCCAAAAAAAAAAAGGGCATGGCAAGCAGATTAAGAGTATCTGAGGGGAGATAAAACTTAACCCTGCGAATAACACCAATTGCGTTTAGAAATAATAGAGGAGATATACTCAAATGGGATACCAAGATAAGGGTGGATCGAAAATGACACCAAAGTACTTAAACTTGTCGAATCTATCAATAGTGTCATTACAATAAGTAAGAGAAAAGTTTTGAAAATTGCTCAAACCATGTTTTGTTCCAAAAATCATGTACTTGGTTTTCTTAATATTTAAGGCGAGCTTGTTGGCTTCAAACCAATGCGCAATATTCAGCAAGTTATCATTCATATCAATTTGGAGAGAATTTGAGTCGGATGAGCTAAACAATAGAGTTGTATCATCAGCGTACATGACACATTTGCAATTAATACAATCAGGAAGAGAGTGGACATAAATAATAAATAACAAAGGACCCAAGATTGATCCTTGTGGTATGCCAATATTGATATTTCTAAAATCAGAATGAGTGGAATTAATATTTACAGCTTGAGTTCTACCACATAGATAAGATTTGAACCAATCAAGAGTAGTACCCGTGACACTATAGTTTTTGAGTTTTTGAAGGAGAAGGTTGTGGTTTACGGTGTCAAATGCCTTTTTAGATCAAGGAATAAGGCACCAGTTACTTTACCCTGATTCATATTATTTAATATGTAGTCCGAAACATCAATTAGAGTGGTGGTAGTAGAATGCTTGTGTCTAAACCAGATTGGCATGAATTTAAAATGTTATTTTTAGTCAAAAAATGGTAAAGCTGGTTGTGAACAGCACGTTGAATAATTTTTGAAAGAATTGGCAGAACAGATATTGGCCTATAATTGTTAATATCAATATCTCTTTGTCTAGATTAGTGTGTTCTGAGGTCTCTGGGCTTTGGACCAGACGTTGGCGGGTTAAACCTGGTTTTATGAGCACTCATCCATTCCACTTCCCTCAGAGCATATTGCTGGATTTGCATGTAGCTCCATCTGTCTGAATGCCTTTGAGCTTCTGCTGAGCCAGATGGCATAGCTCGCTCTGAGTGCAATTTTGGCTGCTGTATCGGTTATAGCCTTTCTCTTTCCTTTCGGAATGCCCAAGGATGCCAGGCATTTGTTGACTGATGTATTGCAAAAACCACTGCTTCCTACTTCTATTGGAAAGTAGTATGTAGACCATTCTCTGCTTTCACAGTCAGCCACTAGATCATGGTATTCGCACTTCCTTCTTGCATATTCATTGGATAGGTTCTCCATAGGGACCGTCAGCTCTATGATGATCACTGCCTTTGTTTTGGTAGAAAGGATGGTGATATCTGGTCTCTTAGCTGTCTCAGTAATTTCTGGAGGGAACACTATTTGTTTGTGTTCCTCATCCATCAGGAACATCCAGTCACTGGCCTTCTTCAGAATGTTGGTTGGCTCTGGATTTCGATAGGTTGTGCCGTCAGCTGTGCGAAAGGCTATTGTGGAGATGGAATTCAGAATCTCAGGTGCGATTTTTTTCTGATTTGGCTCTACGACGTACGGTGCCAGACCTGTAGAGATTGCTTTCAGTGTTTGGTCATGGTGCCAGTTGTATATTCCGCTTTGTAATGAGTAGCTACAACCAATGAGGATGTGGAACAGTGTACAATGGCGATGATGACCAAATTGGCAGAATCCAAGATTGGTCTTGCCCCATAGCTTCAGATTGGCAGAGGATGGAAGTTGATCATGAATTGCGTTGATGTGGAAAGACAGCAGCCCTGGCGTCCAGACATACAAAAGTTTCTTCCAGGAGGTGTCGACCTACACGACAGACTCCCAGTTCAACCACTGCCCTTGTTTCGCACATCCGTAAAGGTATACCAACATGTCTTCCTCATCTACATCTTTTATTAGTCCGGTGAGGCCAGTGGCGGATCCAGAATCGGAAAAGCAGGGGCACAAAGTAGAGTTAAAAATTGCGTGTTATGAACCAACACGTTGAACTGGTTAGCTAGGAATTTCGTATAGTGGTCCACTTGATACAACAATAATCCTACTTCAATAAAGAGTTCTGCATGAATAAGTCTGTTTGCCGATACCTCGCAATATTTAACTCTTCCTTGTGCCCCTGCTTTTCTGATTCTGGATCCGACACTGGGTGAGGCATTTCCTTTTTTCTTATGACTCATGTCTTTGATCAGCGTTTGGTTCTTTTTGTACCCAAGACTGGCTCTATCCGTCTGACTTCTAGCCATTTCATTTAGAATTAGATGCCGTTCGTTCTGTTCTAATTCTTTTATACCATTCCACGTGACTTCGGCTTTTTACTTCCCATGCATTTTCTGTAGAGTGTGTGTGTACTTCCATCTCTAGAGTACTTGTTTAGATGGTACTTAGTTACTTGCATACATTTGACTGACGTGGTTAGCCTTTTCAGTTGAAGGCCATAGTGTTTCCTGCTCCTGTACATAGCGCTCGTGGTGGTGCATCTGCTTATACCTGCCCATTGCTTCAGGTATTTGGTGGAAGTAGCTTTTTTATGTCAAGGCTAATCTAGGCATTAACAGCAGTTATCTAATTAGTAACGCTGACGGATTGGCGCCAAGATAGCGATTAACCTCCCTTTGAAACTCTGCAAGTCCTGGTTTGATGCCACATGAGCAGGAAGGGCATTCCATAAGCCTACAGAGAATGGGAGAAATGATCTTTTGTGAGAGGCCAAGTTGGACCTTGGGACTTTCACAGCAAAAGCTTCCAGACTTTTGGAAATTGAGAAGTTATAGATGGTGAACTCCCACGTCAGTTTGGGTACAATAGCATTATTGTATATCCATAGCTTCATAGGCCCACTCAGTTGACTTGAATTGGTTGTTTGAAGCATTTCTGTCAGCTTTGTGCATACCATGTCTCTGATGTTATTGTCCTTCAGGTCGTTATAGATTAGCTTCCCGAGGAACCGCATGGGTTGACTGTGGATATAAGCTATTTGGCTGTCCGTCTATTTCTAGGCCGGGATCGTATGCCACACATTGCGTTTTGTGTCTTGTCGCTTTTGTTCTGCGTTGGGGACAAACATCTTCATGGCATGAGACTTGTATTTGCTTGGTTTGGCTTTCGTGGTCCGTGTCCACTTGAGGAAGTTGTTCACTGTATTTACAAGTTATTGGCATCTTTCTGGACTGCTCCCTACGAGGGTCAGGTCATCTGCGTATGCTTTGGCAGATATTATATGATGTCAGATCCACTCATGCAGTACCCGCTCATGCAGTTCCCGAGGTGTTTGGACTGGTCTAGGAGATCAAGACACAGATTGAAGACGGTCAGAAACAGGATGCAGGAGAGTGGGCAGCCTTGGAAGACTCATATCAGTCAGTTGTCTTTTCAGTTGTTTTGGCACATATCAACAGCTCATCATAGTATTTAAATATGATCTTCCTAATGTGGTCTGGAACATGAAACCACTCTAACGTAAACTGTACAAGGTTGTGTGGTACAGTACCGTATGCATTTTGCAGGTCCAGTCATGTTGTCACAATTGGTTTACCATTCATATAAACAATGAAAATCTTACCTCTTACCACAACGTTTCGATAACCACAAATGGAGTGAAATACAATTTTAGTTCAAGATATAATGTCAACACTAAATCAGTCGCTATTATACTGTGTATCTTTTCTTCCGATTCTGTAAGATGTCAATTTTTGGAGGCACATTGTGTATATCTTCTTTTTCGGACTCAAGTACAGGAATATTTTTTTTATTTTAAAAAGACAATATGAGCCCACAAAGCCCATACCATACATTTTATGCTTAAAATTTCGTTATATAATGGTTATACTTGGTATAAATCGTTATGAATATCTTATGCGGTTTATTTACCAACTTTCGATAAATCGCACTATACAGAGTGTCCCAAAATAAATGCAATCCTCGCAGTCGGTGCTATAATTTCAAATTACTGAGAATTATTCAAATTTTATAATATATTCTGAATGACGAACTTGTTTCGTACATCCTGTCCAATTTTTTGTCCGATACGGTTCACTAGTTTTGAAAACAAAGGCTATTATGTAACCCGCTGTCAAATTAACCCATTCCAAGTTTGCCTTAGATCGTTGAAGCAGGTTCACCTTGAAAAGTTGAATAAAATGTCTTTTAACTACAAAAATCTCCTGGTATTAATCCTGTCATTTTTTTATGTTGAAATATTGCGAGATATCTGATTTGTTTCACTGTTTTTAGAACCAAGGCGATTACCCAAGTAAGCCACAATTTAAGCCATTCCAAGTTTGACTGATGAATACACAATCAAGGCATGCTAAAGTATGCAGGTGCCTGTTTTTGTTTTTCTCCTGTCTCTTTCTTTATCCTCACTACTTCAGTTTGGTTCAATTAAGCCAGTATATCCTTGTAAACTAAATATTTTAATATTAAAAACATTTAAAGACAACATGTCTTTGACAAATATGGGAAATGGTCTCCGTTCACAATGACAAAGTGTTGACATTGTGTTTGATGTAACTCAAGTTTGGTTTTCAGTGGTTTATTTGTGTTGTTTGTTGTGTCTATCAATGGGTCCATATTATAACATATTATATTATAATGGTCTTCAGCATCCATTCATACCATTTCCATTTATTTGGTATTTAATCCTTCCGCTGCAATTTGCAATATTCACGTGGATTTGTCAGACACACTGAAATAAAACATTTAAGTTTGGCCAAGTCGCTATGTTACTATTCTCAATATGAGTAGAGGAAAATACTGCACAGACGATAAAAGACCGTGGATAAAAAATAAGTACAAATATTTTAGTATTAAAATAATTTTGAAATTATAGCCCCGACCATTTCCATTCATTTGGTGCTTAATCCTTCCGCTGCAATTTACATTATTCATCACGCAGATTTGTCAGACCCACTGGAGATAAAATTTGGCCAAGTCGCTAAGTTACTATTCTAAATATGAGTAGAGCAAAATACTGTACAGACAATAAAAGACCGTGGATATAATAAAACAATGACGACCAGTATTTTAGTAATTTATTTTTTTAAACAGACAGGATTAGTACCAGGAGATTTTTGTAGTTGAAAGACATTTTATTCCACTTTTCAAGGTGAACCTGTTTCAACGATCTAAGGCAAACTTGGAATGGGGTAATTAGACAGCGGGTTACATAATAGCCTTTGTTTTCAAACTAGTGAACCGTATCAGACAAAAATGAACAGGATGTACGAAACAAGTTCGTCATTCAGAATTTGTTATAAAATTTGAATAATTCTCAGTAATTTTGAAATTATAGCACCGACTGCGAGGATTGCATTTATTTTGGGACACCCTGTAAATTATCACGAATAAGTTAATTTTATTGCAAGTTTTGGATTTTAAGTCCGACATTAACCCTAAATGACCATATATTGTATGCATTCATTTATATGTTAAATGCATTATGTTCACCTATTTGTTTACCAAAATTACTCGCACAACATGCAAATAAAACAAGCTACGTGCTTATTTCAGTAAAATTCAGTATAATTCACCGATTCCGAAAGTAACATTGCATTATGGTAAAAATGCCTGTTAAAGCAATATAAGCACATTTTTTTGAAGAGCGCCCCAATTTTTCAAATAAAAATTGAGATTTTTACACGGTTGCATTGGTAACTGGCTACTAAACTATACCTGTGAATGGCTAAGCTCTACAATGTCTATGTGTCGCAAATGAAGATTTTTGTAACTAGAATAATTAATATCGGGATCCCAATAATAATTCAACGGCTGAGCTGGAAACGGCCTTCCAATATGAAATAGCAGGGAAATAGCGCCATGTACGTATCTACGCTCATCTATTAGTTGTTTTATTGGTTCAGGCAAGTCAAGTTAGAGGTCATTTTCTTGAGGTGGCACTATTTCATCATGGACAGATATAAACTTAGCATTTCCAGCTCTGCCGTAAAGTACAATCTAGGATCCCAATTCTAATTACAAAAATCTCTCATTTTACGATAAATACGCATTTTTTAGCATTCTCGTTCGCAGGTGTAGTTTTCTAGACAATTACCAACATAGCTGTGCAAAAATATCAAATTTTGAAAATTGGGGGCGCTCTTCAAAAAATGTGCTAATATTGCTGTAAGTGATACTAACCTGTAGCATCAATTACACAAACATCAGCTGTGGTAATGTCACCCAAGTCTGCAGCAGGCGTGGTTGCATGAAGATTAAGCCTTATTTCAAAACATTCAACGTCTTCTATATTGCTGTCCGTCAGAGCCTCAATAAAGCCCACTACCTGCACTGCTGTTTGCCCAGCTGCGAAAGGAACATCTCCGTCGACAACAAAGTCAATATCACTTTTTGTTGCAATGGTGACCGCTGAATGAAAATAATTTTGAAAGACATGTGAATAGGGCATAGACATGGTGTATGATCCTATCGTATTGCCCAAATATATGGGCAATCTTAATTGCATACGTTTCGCTTACGGTATCTAAACAAGCCACCACACACGTCAGCAATGCAGCATGATATACGCGAGCATGAAGTGAATAAAACCGATGTGTTAGAGTTTACTAAATTATAGTATAATTCATTAAGGATATAGCGATCCTTCACACATGGTTTTGTGTGTTCAGATTGTGTGTTTACTATCACCACCGTTATCTCTCATTATTCATCGTTTGCACTTTCCCACTGTAAAACCGCAGTAAAGATTAGAGTATCAGTATCAACAGAAAAAAATAATTAAGTCGAAGCTATGCAAGGCAATTAACATGTCTTATATGAAAGATAATTGTATAATAATTGCTTAGAAATGTTCAAAAATTGAAGACAAAATTGTCCCCTTGGTTTAAAAGTGCAGCAAAACTAGGGAATTGACTGAATTCAGCTGAAAAATCCAATATGGCGGCCATGAAGTATGACGTATATAGGTAATTACAAACATGGTCGAAAAAGATAACTATGTTGAGTCATGCAATTAAAATGTCTTATATAAAGATAATTGTATAACAATTACTTATAGACTGAAAAAATTGAAGACAAATTGTTCCTTGGTGTAAAAAAACAGGAAATCTAGTAAAATTATTGACTTCTACTTAAAAATCCAATATTGCGGCTATAAAACAAATGTCCGGTGCCTTTTCAAGATGCACCTATCAGTGATTCACTAAATCAAAAAATCTTTAAAAAATAATTTTAAAAAATATGATATTCCTATACTGTAGAACGTATATGTGGTTTAAAATACTCAACAAGCCACAAAATCGAAAGCGGACATGTCTCCCTTGCCGTCTACATTAAGGAACATAATACAGACATATACATACAATCATAATGATTTTGGGGTGGTCTTGCATGGAAAGGACGCACACGGCTCAGCCCAAATCTGACACAACAAAACGATTTTAGGTAGACTAATTATTCTATTGGTTTGTGAACATTTTTGACGACTTAAGGTTATTTTCCACGCTTGTGCTGACGATAAAATACGCGTCGTACCTGTATATAATATAGAGAACCGTTCCGTCATCACACTTTACCATTACCATAATTGCTAATTATCTCATATTTAGTTTTTATGTTTCTTATTTGCCAACTGCTATTTATTATCGATTCCATGCGGGCATGCCCTTTGTGGCCATATTGTGGAACGGTTTTTTGACTGGCAAAATTGCCGACACCCCCCCCCCCCTCTTCGGTACCTCAAACGCAACCACTTCTATTCGCAGATAGTAAGAAATAAATTTTAAAAAATTGACGGTTGTTGTCCAAAACTTTGGTGGCAGGGTTTTTTTGGGTAAAAAAATAAGTTCTCTTGACCTAAAAAACTGAAGAAATCAAGATTTTAAATTAATTTCTAATTCGTAGCCAACAAATTTTAATCATGATGCAATCCCATGGGCGTTAATCGGTGGGGGACGAGGGGGACCTGTCCCCCCCCCCCCCACGATTTTTGGGGTGGGGGCCACCAATTACATATGTCCCCCCCCTGAATCAGGATTTGTACTGAGGCCTACCGCCCCTTACTCAATGGAGCATCCTGGGGCGCGTTGTTCTCCTCGTCGAAAAAAAAATAAGTGCGACAATGACACTAATTTACACGTTGGCAACAACTCTGTAACCAATTACAGACCTGATTACAGTGCAAGGCCCTATTTTATTTATAGACGGGGGCACTCCCATACTTGAGCAGCCACCTTGTAGGGCTAATTAAGACCCACCCCCTATTTCAGCATCGTTGTCACCCAATCACCCATATTTTTTTAAATTCACCCAAAGACGACCCAGATTTTGTAAGAAATTTACCACTGCCACCCAAAGACTCTTATTTGTTGGGAAATGTTTTGGAAATTTTCAAACCCGAAGAAGAACCTTTATTTTTTTTTCGAAAATTTTGCAAAATTCTCACCCAAATAACCCCATTTTTTTCTGAAATGGGGCAATTTGGCTGTCTCTTACCCAAAGACACCCCTATTTTTTTTCAGTCCTATGTACCCCAATGCCCCCCTGGGTTTGGAAGAGCTGAGCTTTCAAACCATATCAATTTCATAGGTTATGCCCCCCCACCGCTGGGGGGTTTGCACGATTGCTGTATATTTATTTTTTTAGCCTATTTGGTAGGGGGGGGGGGGAGGGGGGGGTTAATTGTTGAAATGTAAGATGGCCGGGTAGGGTGTAAAAGTGGCGATTTTTTTCGTCGTCTTCATGATGGAATATTAATTTGATTGATGTGTATTTGTAATCATATTGATATATTTGCAGTCTTGGACATGATACTAGCCGGAAATTTTAGTACGTAATACGACCGGATTCGGCAATTTTCAGCGCATATTGGTGGGGAAAATACCAATTTATCATCGCTGCGCATAAATGCGGAAATGCCGCAAATCGTGTTTCCTTCATAAACCTGACTCTCCTAGAAGTAGGAGTGGGCTAAGAGGGTTAAAATTGGGTCACATTTTCAGAACAATTGCTCATCACACTTAGTTTTGATTACTTTTGAACGCCCCTGATACCATTTGGAGAACAAAAAATGAAAAAAAATGCTAAATCCATGGTGCCCTGGCCAAAACGTGAAAAACCACTATGGCCGACAACAAAACTAAGAAATTAGGTTTTAACATTTTGGGTACTTCTGTAATCTTTATTCACAAAAGTTGTTATATTTTCTATATTTTGAGTGCAAGGATTCATTTGTACAGTTTCGTGAAATTTAGACATGTCGTTTTCTTAAATTCGGCCATTTTCCAAATTGACGATGCGAGGGGCGCTTCAGATTTCTTGCAAAAATGCTTTGTCATTTCATAAACTTTAGGATGCAGTTGCGAAGGATACTACAGGTACTACCTGGCTATGAAAATTTAAGCTCAATAGATCAAGTATTTTTGGCCGTAGCGCTATTTGATTCTGCAATGGAAGCGCAGGTCTATTGAAAATTTACTGGGGGTCAATGCACTTTTTACGTGTACATTTCAATGACAATGCCATCTTTGGAGATTCATCACTGAGCCCACTGCCAAAGCGTTTCCAAAAATTGGCCTAAAATGTTGAGTTTACGAAACCGGTAGGTCTATGTTGGCTGACATCTTGGATTTTTGTACGATTTGGCTGGGGCCCCCTGGATTTTGCATTTTTTTCCGGATTTTTTTTCAAAAAATGGTATCAGTACCACATACACTTAAAATCAATTAAGGTGTGATGAGCATTTTCTGAAATGTCACCTTCTACTGGATAGCCCACTCTACTAGAAGTGCGCTCAAATCCCTGAAAATTTCCATTATTCTGACAAGTAAATAAAATATATATCAAAACACATCTTTGTATCTTGAGAATTACATGCAACTTTGGTCAACTTGTCATCCTCCACGCCTTTTTAAGGAAATCGCCGACTAGGTTTTTAATCTTAATCTTTGGACTATTAATGCGACCACCGCCAGACCTTGGGTTCACATTAATGTTGATTTTTTTTCTATATTTGTTGATTTCAATATGCCTTTGCTAAACCTTTTCATATGGATTCTAGTCTCCTTTTTTTAGACCCTAAGTGGTCAAACATCTCTATTTCAAGAATTCACAGTTCTATTGTATGTTTTCTATTTTCTACTATGCTGATAAATGAAGGAATTTGGTGAAGAATGAGGCAGATATTTTTAGATTTTGTGGCTGATCCATTTTACCCCATGTCACAGTTAAGCGGGTTTGTTTGTCATGTCCTCAGTTTGTGACAATTCTTCTGACCTTTGGTTTCACAAGAGTAAATTGCAATCAGATTATTGAATTCAATGATAATCATATCAGTGCATGAATTATATTAGATTATTTTTAAACATTGTAAATATTCAAAGAGTCCATTATCATGGTCCAAATATAAAACAAGATCTCTCTTCAATAACTTTATTCTCTAAATTTATCCATTCCCCACAAGCTGGAATAACTTTGAAGACAATTTTTTTCCAAGTCAATGTAGAAATCACGTTGAAGGAAGAATTCATTGAAAACGAAGACAACAGACATATTATACTACCTTTCTTTGCCAAGCTCAGAAGCTAGCCTTAGGGTCTATAACTTTTTGAAACTGACTTTGTGGACAGCAAGAACAATATGAGTGTTTTTAGACAATGTTTTTGTGCAATATTGCCAAGCAAAACACTCTACCAAAAACGACTTACTAATTTGTTTTAAAAACGTCATTGATCATGAAGTTTCATCTGCAAGTTGATTTGTAACATATTTTTAATGGAAAAACTCTCATTCATCCAAAATCTGTTTCGAATCTATTAAAACCTGCTTATTGATCCTGAGAGTTTTTCTCTAATCCATATAATTATTTTGTAATCAAATTTCTGTCAAAAAATTTTGAAGAAAAAAAATAAGAGGCTTATATTGTTTTGTTGTTTTGAGAAGAAATGTTTTTGTTATTACTTTTAACATAACGAGTGCCACAATAAACACCTTAGGGAGAATATCATTGACACATATGAGTGGTTTACTGTGTGAGCTCCATTGGAATGGATAATGGTAATGTGTAACAAAACTGTTCATATCTTCTTCCGGTTTCATGCAGATATAATATGATATATAATATATATAATATATATATGCCAGAATATGTATTGTAAAAAACGAGGATTACGATTATGGTCAGAAAAAGTTAGCGGTTTCAAGAGGGATCTACACTACTTGTCCGTAAGAATCTTTTTCTCTACCTTGCGGTCCTTAAGTCAGTAAATTAACCTTCTCCAACTAAGTATGTTTGGCATTCGGGTCGAATCATTCATTGATTTTTATAAGAGCAGGGGCATTGTTCGTGATTAATTTGTGGCCAAACCTGTTTGATGAATATTTTTGTTTATAAAGAACTTTCCAACCTGAATCTTCATAAAAGGGGCAGTTTGGATGGCTTTCCCCCACCCGTTCTTGAAAGATGGGGCTTTTCATCTTGGTGTACAAAACTGTTCATATCTTCTTCTTCCTTTTTCAAGCGATATATATCTATATAGTATATATATCATATATATGGCCATAATAATGTATTGTAAAAAACGAGTATTACGATTATGTCAGAAAAATTACGGTTCATTAGGGATCTACATTGTCCGTAAGAATTTGTTCCCTCTACAGTTGCGGCTTCCTTAGTCAGTAATTACCTTCCTCCAACAAATTTTTGGCAACGTGTGATTCCATTCATGATTTTATAAGAGAGCAGGGCATTGTTGCGTGCATGATTTGTGCCTCAAACCTTTGTGAAGATTTTTGTTATAAAGACTTTCCAACCTGATATTCTAAAGGGGCAGGTTTGGATGGGCTCTCCCACCCAATTCTTGAAAGATGGGGTGCTTTCATCTTGCCCCATTAATTACACATATTTTTTCAACTTGTCTTCATCTACTAACACTGTGCCGGAACGATCTTAAACTTGCTAGGGTCGTGCCCCTAGCCACAAATTAAAAAGAACGCAGGTTGGATGTTTGAAACTATAGACCTTAAGCTGGTCCTGAGTTGCGCTCCAAAATATTGAGAAATGTTTCTATGTTCAGGGTGGAGGGAATACCTCTATCTAAAACCCTTATTTACAATCAATCAGCTTCGTTCTGGAATATTCACCAGAATCATGTCTACTATATCTTACTGACACTTAGAATTGAGCTGTCCAAAGGAAATTATATCGGCATGCTTCTATTGGATTTCCAAAAAGCGTTCGGACAAAAAAGCGTACCAGCGATTTTTGGGTTACAAACTTGAGGCGATGGGAATCAACCCGGCTTGGTTCATCTCTTAATTTATATCCAATTAATAGACAGCCGCCGTTTCCATTGATGTATTAAATATTCTGATTTCCAAATCTCACCTGTGGTGTGCCCCAGTGGGGCACTTTTAAGGCCTCTGCTTTAAGGTCCTCTGTGCAATGCAATGATATGAAAATCTCTGTGAAGAATCGGCTTTTACTCTATGCCGATGACAGTGTTCGTAGTTCAGCATCTGTTAAAGACCCTGAATTGTTCCAAACCTCAGTTTGGACCTGAAATCTTGTAATAACCGGCTAATTGCCAACAAGCTCTCTTTGCTGCCGGCAAACGAATGGCCTTTATTTTGGTTCAAAATCAGTTAAAAAAGGTCACCTCTTTTTTCATATCATTTTAAATAGCCCAAAAATACAATTCTCAAAAGCTATTATTTATCTGGGGGTGACTCTTGACCAAACCCTTCAGGTGATTCTATTGTTAATTCCATCATTAACAAGGTGACTGGAAACTTAATGGGTTATCCTGGCTATTGACTGTTGTACGTATGTGCTATGGCTTATTTTATTTTGTTTTTATATCTGTATTTTCTTTTGTCGATTGCCGAATAATAACAACAAACAAACATAAGATTTATTGACAATTTTATACAAACACTTAACCCCCGTCTACGAAGGGGGGGGGTGGTTACCACTTACCACCCCCTTCAGTGTTTTTTTTCCCCTGCTTGCTAGAACCCCTTTTTTTGGTGCCAAATTATTTTAATGTAGCTTGTCATGACATGTTCGCCTCCTTTTAATCCAAAAACAACATCCCACGGGGTATTAGTCTTTGTCAAAGACGCCTCAGCATTTTGTATGCCAACCACCCGCGAGCGCGCCGAAGGCCGTGTTGAACGCCGGAGCGTGAAGGGCCGAGCGAGCGAGGCTTCTATTGCGCAATTGGTATTTCCCTGTAAGCAATAATGTGTCAATCAAGTATTATGCAGTCATCGTAACACCGCCCAAGTTTCATATCGATGACAACATCTTCCGACTACTTGCCATAAATCGATGACCTCGCCCCGTCAATATTACCATATCGATTTTTTGCACGGCCTGATTAGCATACGATCAAAGCAAAATAGTCACTCGACGAAATTTGACATCTGCGATGAGTCCGTACGGTAAATTTGAATGCAGATGTGCTAGTTGTAGCCCAGCTCTGCAGAAATAAAGTCCCCCATTAAAAGTTATTCCCACCTCTCCCTGACAAAACACACTGAATATGATACTAGACTAGGGCATACGGCAGTCATTTTATCAAATAATTCGTACGTCGTGACCAGGCACAATTGCCACTCAACAGACATGACAAGTATTTTGAACATAAATTAGAATACGACCCGGCCCGCGTATCACCATGCCACGCAAATGTGGTGTGGCGAACATCCCAAAATTCAATCCAGAAATGAAGTCCAGTTTCCAAATTCACGCCGAAAATTTAGGGGACACGCACCTCCTAGTCTTGACAAGAACTTACCTCGGCAGGCTCGGGAACTTACCATGACGAATTGACAAGCAAGGCCACCTCCAAAATTTCCACATATGCACAATTAAGGCTAAACTCTCGGCCAACCTTGGCTGAACGATGCAATGAAACTACGTGTACATACAACATTGTTCACTACAATGACTGAATTCCACATTTATACTTTATAGTAAACCGTAATCACTCGTAACACGTAGGCGTAGCTTCAAATACGCTCATCCCATACTCATATACTCAGCACAGCACCGGGACTCAGCACAGGCTGCAGCTAGCTCGAATTATACTACACCGTCAGCGTCCCACCGACACGGGACCTACACATGCATTGTAATTTCCACCTGGATTTTCACACCGGGCCGTTTTTCACAGAGCAGCAAGAGTGGTTTGTCGCCATTTAAAATTCCCACTTGCGTATCATAAGGGATCCTCGCTGTCATGGTTGTATTCGCTTTGTTTTGAATTCGTTAACCAAAACTCAATAATTAAATGGTTCTTTAGCCAGGTCCCATAAACTCGTATTCTGGGAAAAAAAAAAAACGATTAAGCGAACGATTGACATCATCATTGACCAATCAACGATCGCTACAGTTTCGGAAGAAATATCCCTAAAAACAATAAAACAAAGAAAAGGAAATATTTGCGGAAAGGGCTTGATTACTACTCAGCTTTGAGCGGTCCAGAGGGCGGGACTCACACAAATTGAATAAATCATCAAAGCCTTGATAAAAGGGCTACCGGGGTATAGGTAAGAATACATGGTGTCCCCCAAAGTGACGCTAGGGGGGGGGGTGGTTAACCAACCGCCCCTCCTGAAGAGAAGTACCAACACCAACATGCCTAACACAACACAGAACATCACATACTTGATTTTGGTACCATAGATAGATATGGGCCTCCCTTTCGCATTGATACCACAATAAGTACCAACATGCCTAGCAATTACGTCAATGACGTCATAAATTTCGCATGTCACAAAAACAGCCATTTCCAGAGACAAACACAGTGGGAAAATTCAATTTTCGCCAAAAGGTTAGGAAAAACAGATTTTTCATTCATGCGGTTTTTGACTCTACTTGATGGGAATGGACCCCTTTAGGTTTTATATAATGACAGACAATCATTTTAGATCTATAATAGGTTTTTGAGGTCGCTAAAGATTGCGAAATATCAAATTTGCAGCAACCTTTTCATATTTTCGTACCCTCCTCAACATATGACGTCATGGTGACGTCATAAGGGGAGTTAGTACTAATTTTGGTACCAATGGAAAGAAGCAAACTCTAAGCTATCCTGTGGTTCCAATTAAAAAAAAAAAAAAACAGACTCGTGTGTTCAGTAACGAAAATCACAGGGGGGTGGTAACCACCCACCCCCCCCCCCCCTATCGGGAGTTTTTGTTACAACGAATGGCTCGTGACGAGGTTAAAAGATGCCATGTTCCTCAGCATAAATTAAAGTTGAAAGCGTTCCCATTGTGAGGTCTTCAAAAAGGCTATCGTCGACGGCGATTTTAAGATCGTTGATTATATTAGAGGCATTATAAAGGTGAACCCCTTGTAACATTTCAAATTGTTTTCACAATTTGCATAAGAAAATGGGGTTTGGAAATTCAATATTCTGCCGGGGTTCCGCTCGATAGGTGGCTTCCATCCACCCTAACTTTGCGGCGCTTGATCTAATGTCATTGAACGCTTCGATTACACCTTTTTATGTAATTAATTCAAACAAAAACTCATCAACTAGATTTTAGACGTTGATCTCAGAGAAATTATAAGTGAACCACTTGTAAAGTTCAAATTTTTGTCTATCAATTTTGCCTAAGAAAATGTTTTTTGGTAAGTGAAACTTGGAGGGGTTCCGCGCTCGCTCGGGCGGGGCACACACCGCTCCCGTACCCACCCCGCGCAGCTTAATATTAATGAACTCTCCGTGAACAATTTACATGTAATTAGTACAAACAAAACCTAACCATCACTTTTTCTTTTTAAAACCAGCTTACATACCGTCATTATTCAGATTAAACACACAATTCCAAATTGTACGAGCTATCAATTTGCAATTGTTTTCTATCAAATTTGCAATAAAAATTGTTTTCAGAAAGCGGGGTCATACTTTTGGCGGGTCCGCGTACTACAAAAGATAGGTCTCGCTGCGCTCGCCGGGTATCCATATTTTGTTACCTACTGTGGGGGGGGGGGGGGGGGTAAGCAACCACATTCAGGGGCGGATTTTAGAGGGGGGGCCGCCCCCGGCCGCGCGCCCCCTCTATTTTTTGCAGAGCACAGTGCTTCCGGGCGCCGATAGAGCGCCGGCGCACTGTTAATATATAAAAAGCTCTTTTGTTTACTTATAGTGCGCCCTTCTCTGAGAATGATTGTACATGGCGTCGGGCGCCGTATAGATCCAGCTTTGTGGGCGCCGCAGTGGACGCAATACGCCCCCTCCCCTCCCGCTTTTCAGAATTTTAGAACCGACTGAAAAAGTATTGGTTTACCCACCTGCGCAGCCGGAAAATATGTGCGCCCCCTCTATTGAGAAATCCTGGATCCCGCCCCTGACATTTGACACTAACACAATAACCATATCATGTCCCCACCCCCCCCGATTGAGTAGCGATTGACGCCACTGTGCCAACTAGCAATATCTACATTATATTATAAGATTTCTTTCTGTTTTATATAAATACAATATTCAAAGTGCCTAGAATTTTAGCCCAAAATCAACTTTTTCAAAAAAACATCCGTTTTACCCACATGTCACGACAAAGAGTATTACCTGAACCTTTATGCAATGTATAAAACCAATTCAAGAAACAAAAATATACCAGAAAATAAGAGTATATTTTTTACTTTAATACAACAAATTTAAAAAATTTCGCTTAATTTGCAGCCAAAAATTCATGTTGCGGCCTAGAAATCATCCCTGCCACCAAATATTTCAACACAACAACCATTTTCTTAAAATCTCATATATTTATCCTTCAAATAAAGGTTGTTGTGTTGTGTTTGTACCGAGGAGAGGGGTAACTCGAAAACTAAGCCCTTTTCAAAGCTTCGGCAACTCCGTTAATATCTTAATCATCAGCCTTGAAGTCAGCCTAAAAGCTCCATCCCAATAAAACAGATTTTACAATAGGTTTCGGAATTAAGTGCCAGCAAGCCATGGGGCAAAAAAAAAAGGAAAATATGAATATAAAACATACTCATGCTCCCTGCTGAGAAGCGGTCCAGTACGTATCAGTCTATAATCTAGATTGGATCTCCCAACAAAATATTGTTCGTTCACAAATTCTAACCTACAGTCATAGCTTCCAAAATGTAATATCATTCAACATTATTCAATAGAGCTTATGATGAAATATCTTTAAACCAAGCTGTTTGCGCCGCCCCCCCCTTGTTGCGACATAACCGTCTTCTTGGTCTGGAAAAGGTAGCAGTTTGTCGTCATTGCAGGTTTAATGTCCGATATAAAATACCTAAGATTACTGAACGCCGGGTCCACTGTTTGCTCATAAAGTTGGAATAAAATATTTTTAACCACTTTTTATTGAATGATTCTTATGTGTGAGTTATTTATGATATTTAGGGTGTATTATCGCCACACTACTTGATTGATCAGATCTCTTCCGAACACATCACAATTAATTTGTCCCACAATTATCCCTTTACGAACTGTGTCCTTAGCCTGAAAGGAAAAGGGGTAATTTGAACAGGAGATTTTGAGGATTTTCTTACATTTTTTTCACATCCATGTCCTGCTTTACAGTTAACACATTTATGGGTGGTTTTCATGCACCGAAAGATCCAAGGCTACTGTTTTTTCAATGTCAATCAGTCACAATCGCGAGTAATGGCCAACCTCTGGCATGATCAGTGCGTCAGACGTCACGGCATCCAGGGTGTTGCTAAATTCAATGAGCAGAGCGTCCCACTCTTCGATCATAACCTGACCTACATCTATAGAGTTTTGAGAAAAATTGGGTCATTTTCATGGCATCCTTAAGGCATCCCCGGCAGACTCGATAGGGTTCTATCAGGGAAGCAAGCAGCCATGGTAATCACTCATCCACCCCCTCTATCTTAAGAAATTGTCTCACTACAGCGCCCTGTGCGGCGTGGCTTTGTCTTCTTACCGCCGAAAATGTTTGCATTAACCCTTCTTGCATATGCGGCAGTATTTTTTCGAGAATGTTCCGGTACACGGGGAAACGGCGTTCATTTCCATCTGGCACCAGACCAGTGAAGTTTTTCCTCCAAATGATACCGGTGTGAAACAATATAGTTCCGGCGGGGCCACAGTCCGGACTCCACAGACGATAACGGATAAAGCGCGAACTAATGGTTGCGTGAAGAGTCACTTGAACTGAGTGTTCTATTCTTTACCTTTGTACCCGGACTATGAGTTCGGCCGGAACTATAATTACGTCTACACCGGCCATACCATCACTGAGCCGCCACCACCTTGAGTTTATTCCAGAATACAGTCATCTCGGAGGTTCTCACCACATAAACGACGAATCCTTTGTCTTCCACCTTGATGGTCAAGGATGTAGCGGCTCTCTTAGACAAAGACAACATTTCGCCAGTGTCCGAATCTGTAATCTTCTGTGCTCCCTAGCCCGGCGAAGTCAAGCAACTCTGTGATGAAGGGTTAGACGTGGACCTTTGGTCATTCGTCTTGCTCGGTAACCATCTCCGATTTACAATTTGGCGGGAATCGTTGGAGACAAGAGATTAAAAGCCTAGGCACATAAACTACACCAGGATGCTAATACTCGCAGTAGACTTTGAGTTGTTGGCTTGTCGCTTGGTTTTAACATATTGTTGCTATTGCCCTTGTATTATTTATTATTCTTTTATCTTGTTTTATCTCGTGTTAAAAAAGAAAGCCTTTTCGTTTTCCTCATAACATTCTGAAAGAGCGAAAGTCCCGCTACAAATGCCAATTTTGCAGTGAAAAACGACCAAAACAAAACAAATTTCGTTCATCTCATCCCGACGAGAAGCATTTTTCTTTTAATGTGATCTATAGGTTGGACTATAAACGACTTAGATTTTGCTGAAAGAAAAATGTAATGCCTAACATGATTGTTGTTCATTGTGTGTGTGTGTGTGTGTGTGTGTGTGTGTGTGTGTGTGTGTGTCTCTTGGTAGTCATTCATTTAACAATAATCTTGTCCATTTGTTATAGGTCTCAGTGGAAATAAAAAAAAGAAACTAAAATATTTAAAAATCAGTACATTCTATGCTACTTAATATATACGAATAAATGAAAAAGTAATATTCAAATCAGATATGATTGAATGAAAAAGCAAGCTGAGCGCTCGGGTCTATAGGCATAATAATAATATTAACAATATTAATAACAATAAAATTGGATAATAATATTAATAATAGTAATAATTAAAATAATAAATATTAATGTATTACGAAACTAATTACCGAAACCTTATAATTTACAGGTTTTTTTAGTCATTACATCCCGAGTTCTCAGTGGTTTCCATAATTGGAAATCTTAGACACCACTGATTTTATATTCTTGCCCTGTGACAGAATAATGGCATTAAGACATTGTTTTTTTTTTTTTTGTAACAATACGTTTTCCCGCTAAAGTCTGTCAAAAAACAAACAAACAGCAATTACATACGTATTTCACACACATAGCGTAGTCTGCCATCACATCCGCTCAGCCTCAGAAATTGTCTCACTACAGCGGGCCCTGTGGCGGCGTTCTTTGTCGTCTTACAGCCGAAAATTGTTTTCATAACCCTTCTTCAATATGCAGGCAGTAGTTTTCGAGAATGTTCAGGTACACGAACGGCTTGTCAAATGTTTCCATCTCCATCTGGCACCACCATGAGTTTTTCCACCATAATGAATACCGGTGTGAAAGCCGATTATTCGGCGGGAGCCACAGGTCCGGGCTCATAGAGCATAACGGAATAAAGCGTGAAACTAAGGTTGCTTGAAGAGTCACTTGAATTGAGTGTTCTATTCTTTACCTTGTCTCCGAACTATGAGTACGCCGGACTATAATACTAAAAAAAAGTCTACAATCGGCCATATACCATCACTGAGCCGAGCCCCCGCCACACCTTGATTGATTCCAGAATAACAGTCACATCTCGTAGGTTCTCATCCACGTATCGACGAATGCCTTTGTCTTCCACCCTTGATGGTCAATGATTGGGTAGCGGCTCTCTTAGATAAAGACAAGACAACCTTTTCGCCAGTGTCCGAATTCTGTAATCCTTCTGTGCTCCCTAAGCCCCCGGCGAAGTCAGCAACTCTCTCTGTGGTGAAGGGTTAGACGTGGACTTTGGGTCTTCGTCTTGCTTCGGTAAAAACCATCTTCGATTTACAATTTGGCGGGAGATCGCGTTGGAGACAAAGAAAAAGCCAGGCACATAAACTACAACCAGGATGCTAAAAATAACCGCAGTATACTTTGAGTTGTTGGCTTGTCGCTGGGTTTTAACATATTGTTGCTATTGCCCTTGTATTATTTATTATTCTTTTATCTTGTTTTATCTCGTGTTAAAAAAGAAAGCCTTTTCGTTTTCCCTCATAACATTCTAAAGAGCGAAGTCCCGCTACAAATGCCAATTTTGCGTGAAACCGACCAAACAAAACAAATGTCGTTCATCTCATCCCGATGGGGGGGGGTACTAGTAGCATTTTTCTTTTATAATGTGATCGATAGGTTGACTATAAACGACTTAGATTTTGCTGAAAGAAAATGTAATCCTACATGATGTTTGTTCATTGTGTGGGTGTGTGTGTGGGTGTGTGTGTCTTGGTAGTCATTCATTTAACATAATCTTGTCCATTTGTTATAGGTCTCAGGAAATAAAAAAAAAGAAACTAAAATATTTAAAAATCAGTACATTCTATGCTACTTAATATATACGATAAATGAAAAAGTAATATCAAATCAGATCTGAGAATGAAAAAGCAAGCTGAGCGCTCGGTGTATAGCATAATAATAATATTAACAATATTAATAACATAAAATTTGTAAATAATATTAATAATCGTATAATTAAAATAAGAAATATTAATGTATTACGAAACTAATTACCGAAACCTTATAATTTACAGGTTTTTTTAGAGTCATTACAATCCCGAGTTCCAGTGTTTTCCCATAATTGAAATCTTAGACACTCACTGATTTTATATTCTTATTCTTGCCCTGTGACAGAATAATGGCATTAAGACATTGTTTGTTTTTTGTAAACAATACTTTTTTCCCGCTAAGTCGGTCAAAAAACAAACAAACAGCAATTTACCATACGTATTTCAGCACACATAGTCGTAGTCTGCCATCACATCCGCTATCATCGCCCCATTTTTTGTTGCTGTTGTTGTAGAACACAGTTGATGTTGGTTATCCCTTGAAGCATCTGCTTCGGGTTGATCACCACCTCCCTTGCTGAAAAAGTTGGCGATTAATCCCGGTGTTTAACTCTGTCAACAAAACTTTGCACGCGGAAGACACAATATTTAAAGGTACCATAAGGTTTAACGACACACCAACCTACTGTGTGTTATATTTGCGTCATACAAGAACAAGTTCTTCATTATTTTCATCATATTCTCAATCAAGAAATGTAATCAATTTTAGAAGCAGAACGAAAACCGAGTACTCTCGGAGAACTGGGGCCCAATTCATAAAACCTTCTAAGCCTAGGTGGCAACTAAAATGGGAATTAGTTGCCACTAGCCTATTTTATACTACTGGAAATTCATCAACCTTACTAGTGCTGTTGCATTTAAGATCTTGCCAATTTAGAGTTGATCCATAGCAACTCTAACTCACTAGTTGGCAACTAAATCAGTTTGATGCTCATGTTGTTTACGATGATATACTGATTTACATTAAAAGGAAGATATGAATCACCTCATAGGTTGCCCTCTAGGTGTACAGACACTGTTAGAAAATTTCCGTACTTTACAGGAACTTCTGGCAGCAGCATTTTCCCAGAGACTTTTTAGGGTAAATTTACCGATATCTGTCAATTAACGGAACTTTGACGTAATTTTACAGAAGATTTGTCTCATTATTATGGAAAAATGTGTGTTTTTAACACGAAATTTTCCGTAATCTAAAATTACGGAATGACGAAACAAACAAAATCCGAAATTTTGCTGCGGAAATTTTTGAAATATTTCCGTATTAATATTTTTTAATGGTTTTTGATTTAATGATCCCGCCACATGTGGTGAAATTATATTTTGAGTTTTTACTATTTGCAGAGTAATTTCTTTCGTTCTTTCTTCTTTGATACACACATCAAAAGATACGCCTTTCCACAATCCTCACACAAAATAAAGTACAATTAACGAAACAGATTTTAAGCATTTTCTTTATTTTTTCCAAAACTGTCCCGTGCGACATGTGGTGGGTTTTGTCCCCCCCGATCACATCACATTTTTAATTTTTTTCCAAATTTAAGTTTTAATTTGTTTTTTAGGTTTATTTAATCTGTTTTTCTTATTGAAACGAAAATTCTAACAGTGGCAGGCCTATATATACGGAAGATATAACTACAATTATATTAGCATCATTTTGATTATGGTTCACCGGTGATCAAAGCATGTTAATGCTCTCAGATGACCAACTCAAACACAAAAGGTATTCATTTAATGTATTGAATTACATTCCCTCCACACTGCACCAAGGCCATTCCGCCTGAAAGGACCCAATTCTGTAGACAAAAGATTGAGCTAGTTGGCAACTAGACGCATAACCCACACCCCCATGGTCCGCGCGCAGCGTGGCTGTAAGCCGGCTAAATACCCTTAACGGGGATCCGTCTGCTCATTCATCCACGGTAAGGGTATTTAATAGCCGGCTGACTATGTTTTCGTGTTGTAGACTTATGGCCTCCATCTTTTTCACATTCATGGCAGGAGACAATTGAATATTAAATTATTACAGAACAATATACAGATGTTGAATCTTAAAAAGTAATTTTAATTATGGTGAATAACATCCAATTTTTGAAAAATAAGATTTGATGACGTCACGGCATGGATTGGTTATTATTTGCTTCGGGGACCCCTCAGGTAAAATGACGACGTATCCCTACAGGTTGGAAAAAAACAACCGATTATCGTCATCGTACGTCGGTTTTTTGAATCAGTAGGGAAAAGGTCAAGTTTTGTAATGTTTAGACATAATAAACGGTGTCTTTTTTGGAAAAAAATATACACTTTGGTGCAGAGGGTCATATTTACAGACCTTGATTTAACATAGTTGGATTTATATATCGGTCGCCCCGACGAGCAAGAGCAAACTGATATCTGATACCTGACAGTGACCTGGTACCTGACACGTGACACCAAACTATCCATCTCTTTACTCAGTTTATTGTTAAACTACCTAATACAGGCCAAAAGCAGCAAGCTTCTGTATCTCTGTTGTCATGCACAGCGTAACGCTCAAGATGTGAAGGACTTATAACGATGTGGTGCTGTACAGGAGAGGGGTAGGACACGAATCTGCTCGATTTGGGCGATTGGGAGGATAGTAATTTGAAACTGCCTAACATGACATTTACTATGGCAGTCCGGGTCCCAGTGACATTAAAAATCATCTCTTAAACCTTGTTCAAAAGATACTGAGGAATATCATGAGTTAAATTAAGAAAAAAATATGAGTTCACATCAATCATGCTTCTGTTAAAAATGACCTGTGCATAACTCAAAGACTCCAGGAAACCTACCCTGACAAAAGTAATCTCACCTACTCAAACAATCGATTCCCCCTTGAACATCGAGGCCATGGCTACAGAGCTATGCGCCTGTAGCCATGCGCCACGATACACTCTAATATAATAAACAGCATATATATAGTTATATATACACCCCAAAACAATGCACTCCTGGATTTCCTAGTAGTAAACTAAGTTAAGCAAGGTCTTAGTAGGTTTTATGAATTTCAATTTCGTTGTCAACTCCGTAGATGCATACAAGGGATTTTAGAATCTTAAGCCAGGCCTAAAGTTGCCAGCTAAAACTAGCAGGTTTCTGGATTGGGGCCCAGGGAACGAAACTTGGGCATCGACGGTGTATAACGAAAAAAATACTCTACCCTACAATTATTCTGCCTTTATAAATAGTAGATATTATGCATTTCAATAATGTGGGGTATGTCAAGTGTAAAAAAAATGCACTGTGACATTTTTTTAAAAAATGAATAAAATGTCGCCTTAATTGCCTTCCCTGAATATTAGTGACCAGTGGATGTGCATCCTACTTATTAACTGATAAGGAAATGTACTTTTACTAAGGAGGATGTATCGTCATGTGAGTGCAACAAAGTCGTATCTACATTTTCAAGATTTTACAGGAGAAGCATTTTTGTGTTTCATTTAGTTGTGAGTTTTCGATTGAAAAAAATTATAACACACGATGAAAATGAATTATTTAGATATGTTATGAATATTTTATTTCCCACTTAAGTCGACTAATTAAGAATTAGCTAATTAAAGTGGCGTAACTAACTACACACTTGATTTCCCTTGTAGTGCAAAAAAGTCGTATCTATACCAGTTACGACTTTGTTGCTCTCAACAGAAATTCTATTTTTAGTGCAACAAAGTCGTATCTACACCTAATAGGTCTATTTAGCCTAATAATTGTGCAATAAATTGAGCCTTATACTTGAAATATGTTAAATTATGTGGATTAATTTATTTGTATAAAATAATTAAGTATTAAGCGTAATATTGAGTGAAAGAAGGTCGTTACTACATTTTTTTATATTAGTCATGCATAACTAAAAACCACGATACAGGTAAGTTACGCAATTTAGTCCTGTATGCAGGATTAGCCACAGCCTGGATGACTAACATTAAGTTAGTTAAAATGGTCACCATCTGGATTACCTTTAAGTTAGTCATACTGACCAATTTAAATTTTAAGTGAACAATGCATGAACAATATAAGTAACCATGGTTACCACATCGGGCCATACAGGTAAAACATGCAAATCAAAGAACAATGGACGAAGCAAGATGTTTCAGACGACTTTCTTTTTGAAAACAATCGTTTTATCCCCGATTGTCTGTTTGCGTCAATAGGGCGTTTAAAAAAATAGTAACGAGGTTAAATTATAATGATAACGAGGTTAAATTATAGATGTACCATCAGTAAAACTTTTATTGAATGATAATAGTAAAAAAAGTCGCACTTTTGCCCCAACTTTCCGTCCATAACTGATAATGATGTTTCATTAAACTAGAAACTCACATATAGGAACTGCCTACTGCAGACCCACTGGCACCGCCTGTCCACACAGTGACGCCAGGATTGGAGCTCCATTCGAAATCACCTTCAGTGGTCAAGTCATTTAAACCTATCCAGAAATTGTCCGAGAAGGCAGTTCCTGTAGTGTCTAAAAACGTTTGTAGAAATGTCTGCAATAGAAAAACGTTTGTAAACACGTTTGACAGATATATTTCGTGAAATATGTTGTTCCATTATTTTTCCGAAAGATAAAAAAGAAGTCAATGACGTATATCTTGGTTTGGTTAGATGCGACGTTGAAAATAATACTCTGTCCATCTATTCCAAAACGTACACAAACAAAGAATCACGTGCATGAATTTACAGGGATTAGCAGCGATTTGCTAATCCGAAACATCGAAATAATCATCAAAATTCATATTTTTATATTTTTGTTACTGGCATTGATATGCGAACATAACCTGCAAGTGCACAGGGTTTCGTGTACATAGACAGTTCGATCATTTGTTCCAAAAATGATAACTAATTCGAAGACAAGCATTTAACTTGTATTATATGAAAGATAATTGTCATAGAACTACTTGTAAGCTTAAACATTTGAAGAAAAAA
>JAMKCH010066302.1:0-13636 GCA_023653785.1 Ophioderma brevispina
AGAAAATATTGAATGAGGCGTTAAACATAACAGTATGTGAAATGACATTTATCGTAAATTCTATACACACTTCTGCAATTCATTGTTTTACTGCCCGATTTAGGCTAAATAGATACACGGCCTTGTCTGGGACCCGGCAGTTGATTTTGTTTAGTTTATTCGGGGTTGCGTGTACTGCGTTTTATTCCTACGCACCATCTATTTATGTTGCGGTGTGCATTGGTGTTTCATAGAGTCTTCGATCTTTTTAGTGGTATTGGCGTATCTTTTAGCGACTTTAATACCCTATATTGATGAATAAAATAGGTTAGTGCTCATATTAAAACATGTTTAGATAAGAATAAAGTTTGTTTTTAGCCTCTGTCGTGTTATCTACTTGGTAATATAACACGGACGAGAGCATTATTTTAAGTAGGGCAACGAGGCAGCTGCGCCTCGTTGTTCTACATAAAAAATAATGATATCGCACATGTTTATATTACACAAGAGATACGCCGACAAAGGCTAAAAACAATACCTTTATCTCCACAAAAACATACTAAAAAATTTTGGCCAATATCATTAGTCAAACTGGATCGTCCTCAATGAAAATGTTCATGCTTATTACCTTCCAAGAACAATGTAAGATGCATTATGTTGGCTAATTGTATCTAATACAACCTAAGGATTAGTTGTTTCATTTGCTTGGTATTTCACTTATGTTATCTTTCAAAATAAATGAGCTTCATCAAATTAGACATTCAAATTATCCAATCTAGGTTTATGTGCCATTTCAGGGAACAGATTCCAGTAAGTACATGTAGATCCTCTATCCACCCCAAAACAATTTTCAGTAGTCGTGGAAGGTATTGCCACACCTTAAAGGTCCCCCCATGGCTTACGATCGCGCATAGCCTGGTTCCAGAACCCCCAATTTTACGGGAAGTGGTCAATATTCTGGTATCTGATGAAGTCACTATTTTCTATTTTACCCTGTGAAATCTTAGGCTAAAGATGTTTGGACTTACATTATGTTATGATCGAAAATGCTGACTCATTTTGGATCGACCAATATTAATTTACACACTACTTATGGGGCTCACCAAATCACATTTTTTAGCTCTAACATCTAAACGGACTGAAAATACTGTGGCAAAAATTTACCTATGGGGTTTTGGGGTCAAGATCATTCAACTAAGATTTAAAAGCCTTATATAATTAAATCAGACCATCCCACTTTAAATACCCATCAATAACATGAAATATCAATGACCAGGGGCGCAAACTTTCTAGTATCATGACTGTACTGGTTGAAGTTCCACCAAGCGTTTTACTGAAGTGCATGCAGTATGACACTGACACTCACATCCAAGGTAAAAACTTCAGGAGTAGATTAATAAGTGTAGAAAGTAGGAGCACCTAGGCCCAGGGCCCACAATTGGAAGATTATCTGCACCGCAAATTAAATGCTCTTGAAAAGCACCGACTGAAGTAATTTTCTTTCTTGACGTAGGATGGCAGTTCGATCATTCGTATATTCAACAGGGTGAGAAACAAATGGCTTTTCAGACTTTGGCCAACAAGAGATCGGTCATTTGCGGTCAAGCACTCAGTGTAGCAGCTATGTCAGCTGGCAACTCTACGATTGAATGAGACATGGCTGCTGATGCCAGTCTAATATAGATTATGTTACGGTTTTATCTATTATGGGTACGCTTCCGGAAGTGATTTGGAAAGGCAACCCTGGCATAGCCACTTCTGGTCCTTGAGCTTCCACTTACTATCCATTGTCTCATCTCCATTATCAATTCGACTTGGCAATGGTATTTGAAAAATGTATGTTTTCTGATGTATCTCTGTGTGATCTTAAGTTTGAGGGTGACGTCCCTGTGCGCGTTAGGTTTGGCACCCAAAACGTACATCTGACCCTCAATTGCAGCAAATTTATGCACGCAAATAAATGGCAGCACTATCGAAAGCGAATGCAGATGTGTCATTACATCACTATCAAACGCGAGGCCGAAACAACGTATAGAAGAGTGTTTAAGAATGTTTCTTAAAGAACCAAGGCATGTACGCTAAATGTAGAATACCTGCTAATAGGTGCAAGGCCTAACCTTGCCTCCAGTTGTAGGCATAAGGTTTGAACCGTACTATAGTCATTGGCAGCAAAGTCAATACATAAGCTATGTACGAGATGGCCGAGCATCCCATTTTTTGTTGGTCTTAGAGGCAGGTTTGCTACTCGACCTCATGTAGCAGTTTTGTAAAGCTTTTGAGTTTTTGTTTCAAAATTCTTTAAATAGAAAAAAGGTCCTTAAACCCCATCACACTAAGCCCCGATCATCCCCAGAACCCAATTTTTTACCGGAGGTTAAAATTTGGTGTCTGAAAAAAGCTAAGTCTTTTTATTATGCAAACTCGTTGTGCTATGTTTGGTTTTGGATGTTAGGAGCAAAAGTGCCTCTTTGTTTTGATGGTTAAATGAGCAAAAAGTGCCTCCATTTTTTGGTTAAAAATATTATTTTACATGATAACTATGGAGTTTACAATACCACATTCTAGGCTCAATATCAAACAGCTGAAAAAAAATTCACATGAAACTTTACAGATGTGATATTGGGTCCAAGGTCATATCAAACAAAAATCAAATGGCATTTTCAAGATCAGACCCCTTTAAAATAAAATCATGTCATTTCCCTTGCATTAAATTTTGTGTTTACATGTTTAATTATAATATCTAAATTTTGAGGTTTCTGTCTTTGCCTACCACCTGAATAAAACTGTGGGTGTAGCTGAGTCCATCAGCGCTAATCCAGGTTGGATACTTACAATCGTTCATGTCCAAAAAACCAATGCAACCCAACATTAAAAAATAATAAAACATAGTAACACACAGTAAACGCAACACAAACACTTGGGTCGTCTGATCTCGCATACATGCATGTTTCCACATAACTATTTTTCACCACTTTGAGGGGTTATGGTCCCAAAATCAGAAACAAATATTTCGCCTCTAAAACTGGTTTGGTTTGGAAAATTAAAATCAAAACAACCATCTTAAACATAACCTATGCAATCACTATTATGATGGATTACATACTAAATGTACACAGTAGTTGAGCATTTATAACTAATTTGTTATTTGTTTTGTTATGCCTAAAGTGCCCCATTACCATGGCCGACCTAGCCTCGAGTATTAGCAGTTTAAGTCTCATATTTTTAAGATGCTTGTGGTTTGGCAAATAATACACCACACTCGTTTGACGGCAAATAATGAAAAAAGGCCCCTGCAGGTGTGTGTGGCATTATATGAGTCTTGTCCACTGACTTATAAGGTAGACAATCGGATTCTCCACAAACGGCGTAATAACCAAAATCAAGGTGCGCAAAAGTATTATAAATGAGCAATAGACGCACTTCATTAACATAGTTGTTGGCACCACCATGATTGGTTTACGTATCGTCGTATTTGGAAAGTCTTATGCATATTAATGAGAGAATACGCCATATTTACTTTCGTCACCTACACGAGTTAAAACAACATAACCATGGAGTCCACATGCTATCACTCGGAATCAAATATCTCTTTTCCTAAGGAAAATTTACAGGTCATCCGGAGACTTTTGGTGCATTAGGGATGCAGGAATCTTTCTAGATGCATGGTTTCTTCCATTATTGGGTTTCGCATAATATTGCAGAAAATCGGCCGATCACAATGGCATACGGGGACGATGCACACACTGATAACATAACCGTGACGCACAGATTTGTAATGTGCGTGTGCTTGTGCCCACAGTGAGACGCGAGAGTGCTTCGCACAAAAACACCACTGCGCGCTGAGTGTGAGAGGAAGCGTTTACGGTCTTGGACTATTCCATAATACAAAACAAACACGCCGATTCACTTCTTCCTCTTATATGTTCATGGCTTTGTCAACTGATGCAGTGCAATTTGATTTGCCAACATGGTGGAAAAAAGTTGGGAATCGAGGAAGCTCCCTGTCACGGAACTTTTTTGACCATTTGGAGGGAAAATTTTTGACTTTTCAAACAAAGACATACATAAGAATGGTGGGAACATCCCATGGGAAATGTGATTATCCTTCCCGGTAATATACATTTTTTCCAGCCCCTGTTTGCCAATAGCACTCTAAGAACAATTTCACCATTAATTTCATTCACTCATATCGATCCATGGTTTCCTTGCAGTGAACCATGGAAGACATAAAAAGCACTACACATTATTCCATGTCATGGCCATAAAGTTAGTTGTTTACAGCTGTAATTGCCCATCAAAATAGGAAATATTATTAGTGGAACTTGAACTACTGTAATATTTTATTCTACTATGTCCAAATTGTCCCACCAAATTTGACTTGCCCCAGATCATAACAATCAAGAATAATTGTGGTTTTTGTTCACTGCACATATCATGATCACATTTACAAACAACATAGCCCATCATGCCCACTGTTGTAGGTGGTTGACAAAGCTATAAATGGGCCATGCATGAGTGACTTTCAATTCAGTGGCCTAAATCTTGTCGCAGTTAACGTTAATTACTTCTTTTGTTTGTCTACAGTAGAAACTGCTGTCAAATGAAAGTAAACGTAATTATGTGCCCAAACATGCTGTTTTGACCTTTTTTCATAAGATTTTGTACTGACTAAACTGATGTCGTAATTTGCTGGCGTGTACATGTACGTACCCCAATTCATCATCATATCCCATTATTACCGCACTTTTTGGCGTCAGCGTTTGCGCTGACCGTCTTTCATTTGGTTTTGACCTCTTTTCAACTACCATTTTGCCATAAAATATTGGTGCCGGTATATCCTCTTAATCTACATGTGTGATATCTTTGAAATTATTTTGCTATTTTACGTCATCATGTGATCATGTCTTAACACTTAAGTGCCTAAGGTGTTTTCACTCACGTTGTGCCTAAGGGGGGGGGTGTTCCTGGAACCCCCGCCCCCCCCTAAGGAAACCACTTTCGCCCGCGATGGAAATTTCAATTAACTCATACCACCTTTGAGGGGGCATAAACCAAGGCCAAAGGTGCAATATATTTGAGTTCCGTTTATCGTCTGCAATTAGGGGCAAATCATTGTTTTTTCGAAATGCGGAAAAAATCGCTTCAAAGTAACATGATGTTTCGCGACCCTTCTTCCACCGCATCACTTGCCAATCATTTTTGATGTTTATATCTGCTCTATAGGACGCACTTTACACATTTCACACAAACATTACCCATTTTGGTACATCTTGTATTTTTTGTGGGTGGCAAGGCTTATTTGCCATAGGTTTGTATAGCGGCGCGCAGTCGCTCGATGATGGAATCACTTCTTTTCAGCACTAAAGGTTAATTATTTTTTCTGATTATGTCTTAATTTTGTTTCAGCATATGAACATCCATACGTCCGAACCATATTTCTGGCCCAACAGGTTTTCTACTGTTTTTATTTTTAAAATCGGTCACTCCCCGTTGGTGCCTAAGGGTGGGGGTTCCCCTAGGGACCCAAGCTACTTATCTCATTACAAAACGGTCTAGAATTTAGCAATGTTTTTTTATGAAGAAGCGCATCAATAAGTTTACACAATTACCAAAAATTACGAGTTCGAAAATATTTTTCACGACTGTGAAATCGCCGAAAAAACAAATCTGGGGTTACTATGAACCCCCCTTAGGCGCAACCTTACGTGTTAATAAGATAGTCCCTAGCGTAAAACCTGATGTACATTTACAAAAGAATCACTGTTCAACAAAGTAGAATAAACGATATTTAGCGGGTTATAGAAAAGAATTGCTAGTGGTTTGCTGGGTCAGTTTCCTTATATCGTTATGAGTGCATTGAATCACAATGCTTTAAAATGTCCTTGGCCGGTGTGGCACCACATGCTAAATTCCTGGGCGATATATAAAACCAGGTATGCAACAAAATGAATAATAGAGGCTAATGTACTCTCCTTGTTGGCTACAGGTAGAGGTGGCCAAGAAATCCTAATTTTAGAAGGCGCCATTGTTTTAACACGTGCAACGTACAAGGGATTCTTGACGAAAAAATCCCTGAATTTGTAATATGGAGTTGCTATATCAATGAGGCTTGGCGAATAGTAACTGCTATACGTTAAACTCGATTTTAATAGAAATTATTGTGTTACATAAGGAATACAAGGGTCAAACAACCTGAGAATATATAAGCGATAATGATACACTAATATATCACTCTAACATGCTTAATAAAATGTAGTTTGAGCACAAAGTTATGATACACTATAGCCGAGGCACACATGTACATGAAGTAAATTAATTCATTTAACACGATGAATAGGGGCTTCATATCCCTCTTAACATTACTATTACTTCACGAAAAAAAATGCGAACCCAATCAACATACAACTATTACACCTTATTATTCGGGAAAACAATCAACGCTATACTTACTTACCACCACAAATGACCACCCAGTTCACCAGCAGAACTGAAGAAAAGCATTTCCGGATATTTTGCCTACGGACGTTACGTATAGTTTACATACTAGCATGTGATCACTACATTTGGTTTTAATGTTATAAAGCCCTTTTAAAATATTTCTTATGAGCTCTTCCCCAAAATGTAAGCTCCCACTTTCATCAATTTATACCTAATGATGTACTCTTATTTTCTTTCTTTCTTAAAATTTTACCTCTGTCACCGAAAGACTCAATTCTATTGCGTCAAAAACAATTTTTTTTAAAATCACCCACGTCATAGCACTATTTTATAAACTTATAACAATCCTTACTTTCATGCATATTACGCTGGTCATTCCACTGTTATTTACTCAAAAATCTCACATTTTATTATAAGAAAGTGTGGCAATTTAGCGACTACGACAATTGAGGTCTGTCTTCCGATAATGCGTTTTGACGCCCTTTGACTCTATAACGCTGATGAGGCATGGCATGCAGGTAGAAAACTACCTGAGGTTTGTTATCACGGTTTTCCAGGGTGACCAAAAAAAAATCAAAAGTTATCTAGAGTTCAATTTGCGTAGACATGTGCCTGTATACCCACAAATTTGGCCAAAGTACCGCTAAACCTCGCAAAGAACAAAGTTTGAGGTCAAGCTCACATAACACCGAGCAAAGGTCGCTTCAATTTTGCTTGGGTTCCCACCTAGTTACCTCTATACTTAAATTGCAGATAATTTTTTGCAACCATAAAACAACTGCATGCCTCACTTGGTAATAATTGCCAATAATATTAGTTTTTTCACTATTTCTAAATGTAATATAGTAAGAATAATGTGTTGATAGTGTCGACAATTTCGTATTTTCAGGCATGATCGATCAACATTACTGTACTCACTCATGCAGCAAAAAAAAAAATAAGAACCTCATTATCTTAAAGGTGTCTCATCCCACGATCCCATAAAAACCCTGCCATGATGTGTCCTCTAGGCCACCCTACATAAAAGCAAACCTAAAACGTCTGTATTTTAAGTTAATCAATACAACCGGTTTGGATAGTGAAAATATATTTGGAAACGTTTTTATTTAAACCTGAAATGAAGGGGCATTTCGTGATCCATAGCATAATCCCCCCCCCCCCCCAATTAATCCCCCCCCCCCGCTTTACCTAAAAGAAATTGAAAGATGTTTTTATATCTGAAGTATTTAAAAAAGAAGCAATATATCATCTAATAATTACACAGAAACCATTTCCATGGATATTTCCTCTTGAATCACCCTTTCTTTTTAAAGGACTTTTTTATGTTAATTAAAACCTAAAAATCTTAATAAATTGTGGAACCCATCAGTTGCAGTAAATACCATTATGTTTCATAAAATAAGACATTTGGATTGGAATTCTCCGCCTAAATTTGGCTTTTTTCCAGCACTGGCATCCTGAGGACAGCTGTATGTAGTAAATGTGAACGTTCTTCAAGGCCAACTTCTCATTGTTTACACCACAAGCCTCGCATCTCTCTGCAACATATGTAGACCTGCATGAGGCATGCAACCCTTATATTCCTGCGGGCTTGTACTCAAAGGGCTGGTGTTTGACCTTCATGCATGCTCCCTCATTCAACTATATTGATTGGTGTTGAGAGTCTACACGGTTACCCGGTACTTGCTTTGTTCTCTGTCAACAATGACATAGCTTTTGTTGGTTTTTTTGTTTTTTCCGATTTTGAGTTATCAAAAAATTGCTCTAGTGTGCATTTTTCATTTTAGTGTCATGTTTATATCCGATTTACACTGCCTGATTTAAATATTTTGAGAAGATTGAGGCATGAAACAAATGTACCTACAATCTTTGTAAAAAGAAGTTGGCACCACCTTGTGAAAATCAGCGCAATTATTACATTGACATAATTTGCCATTTTTGAAGGTACGAAATTGTAACTTTTTTTGGTATCAAGCTTGAAGCCTTTGCTAATCCCAAACCCCTCCCCTTCCCCACCGATCAATGTTGAGTACTGTTAGCCGCAATCTCAGATTTTCAACTTTGTTCCGGGGTGGTAAAGTAAGATGCTGGAGGACAGAAGAGGTGGAACGATTTTAACTGTAACGGTAAGACCAGTGTGCCAACCCTTTGTCCAATATGTATGACCATGTCACATGCTATTGGAGCGTTGGTCCTGGTTTCATACAACTGTCTTGCCGTTCATGGTACTGACGGGGGGGGAAAAAAAAAAAAACAACCCTGATTCGATCCATATGAACACCCCCCACTGGCCACCCATAAACTTAATCAATCACACACAGTGCCCGGGACTTGGCTTTTAAGGGCTGCAGAGCAATGCTTCTCCTATCATCCAACATTGTAGGAAAAAGTGGGGAAATCTAGGAAGCTCCTTCCCGGGAAATTTGACCATTTGGAGGGAAATTTTGACCTTTTCAACAAAGAATACATCAGAAATGGTGGGAAATCCATGGGAAATGTGATTTACTCTTCCCGGATATACATTTTTTCCAGCCCTATTTATTGCAATGCACTAGAAACATATTCAGACCATATTTCATCATACACTGAATCGAATCCATGGTTTCCTTGCAGTGAACCATGGAAGACATAAAAAGCCTACCACTTATGTCCACGTCATGGCCTATATAAGTTAGTTTGTTTACTGCCTGTACTTGCCTCAAAAAATAGGAATATTATTAGTGGAACTTGACCTACATGTAAGTCCTTTTGTTTTCTAACTAATTGTCCCAATGTACACCAAATTTGACTTGCCCCATATCATCACAAATCATGAATAATTGGTTTTTGTTTCACGCAAATACAATGTCACATTTAACAAACAACATAATAGCCCATCATGCCCACTGTTGTAGGTGGTTGACAAAGCTTATGAAATGGCATGCCATGTGACTTTCATTCAGTGGCCTATCTTGTCCCGTACGGTAATTACTTCTTTGTTTTCTACTAGTAGAACTGCTGTCAATGAAAGTAACAGTAAATTTATGTCAACAAACATGCTGTGTGACCTTGTGTCATAAGCGTTTGTACTGACAAAACTGATGTCGCATTTGAATGGCTGTACATGTCTAACGTACCTCATCATAACATAATCCCATTATTACAGCACGTTTTTGGGCGATCAGCGTTTGCGCTGACCGGGGGCGGGGGGGGGGGGGGGTTGGGGGTCTATTTCATTGGTGTTTTGAACCTAACTTTTCAATACCATGTTGCGACATATTGTGCCGTTTTATAATCCTCTTAACTCTACATGTGTGATAGCTTATGAAATTACAGATGCTATTTTACTCATATTGATATGTACTTACCACTTAATTGCATAAGGTTTTCTGCACATCACCGTTTGGTGCTAAGGGGGGGGGGGGTTCCATGGACCCCCCCCCCCCGCCCCTAAGGAACCATTTTCCCGCTGGAAATTTCAAATGAAACTCATACCCACTTTGAGGGCTAAGACACGGCCAAAGTGGTCCATATAAATTAGTGCCGGTTATCGTCTGGAATTTTGGGGCAAATCAAATTGTTTTCGAAATGGGAAAAATCGCTCAAAAAGTAGCATGATGTTTTCGCGACCCCTGCTTCCACATCATACACATTGCCAATCATTTGATGTTTTATATCTGCTCTAGAAGGATTTACAACATATTTAACAACAACAAACCTGACCATCTTTGTACATTTTCTTGTATTTTTGTGGGTGCAGGCTTATTTGACATAGGTTTTCTAGCCAATGGCGCGCAGTCGCTCGATGATGGAATCACTTCTTTTCAGCACATAAGAAGGGTTAAGTATTTTGCTGATTATTAATTAGATTTTGTTTCCATCATATGAACTACAATAAGCAAGAAAATATTTCTGGCAACAAGGGTTTGCTAATTTTTATTTTTAAAATCGCACTCCCTTTGGTTCTTTTCAGGGGGGGTTTCCTAGGAACCCAAGCTAATTATCTCATTAACGGTCTAGAAATTTTAGCAAGTTTTTTTATGGAAAGAAGCGCATCATAAGTACCAATTATAAAAAATAAGAGTTTCGAAAATATTTTTTCATTTCACGACTGAGAAATCGCCGAAAACAAATCTTGGGTAACTATGGGAACCCCCCTTAGCACTAGTTTAATAAAGATAGTCCTAGCGAAAACCTGAATGTACATTTACAAAGATATCATGTTCAAAAAGAGTGAAATACAAGGCGATATTAGCGAAGGTTAGAGAAAAGAATTGCTAGTGGTTTGCTGGTTCAGTTTCCTTATATCGTTATGAGTGCATTGTAATCAACAGATGCTTAAATGTCCTTGGCACGGTGTGGCACCACATGCTACAAATGTCCTGGGCGATATATGAAACCCGGTATGCAACAAAATGAATAATAGAAGGGCGTATTTACTCTCCTTGTTGGCGACAGGGGAGGGTGGCCTCAAGAATCCTAATTTAGAAGTCGCCATTGGTTTGAACACTGTACACTAGGGAATTCTTGACGAAAACCTGATTTTTAATAGGAAGTTGCTATAATCAAATGAAGGCTTGGTGAATAGTAACTGCTACGTTAAAGCTTCGATTATCGAATTTAATTTGTTACATAAGGAAATAACAGGGTCAAACAAACATGAGGCAATATATAAGCTATAAGCTACACTAATAGATCAAATCTAACATGCATATAAAATGTAGTTTGAGCACAAAAATTTATGATACACTATAGCCGAGGCATACATGTACATGAACGTAAAATTAATAATTTAACACAGAGTGAAGAGGGGCTTCAATATCCTCTTACATTTACGATTCCTTACGGAAAAAACTGCGACCAATCAAATACACATATTACAAACCTGATCGGGAAAACATCACGCTAAAGAAATACTTACCCACCCAAGATTGACCACCCCGATTTCACCAGCAGAACTTTAAGAAGCATTTCCGGATTTTTGCCGACTACTTAAGTGTATTTACAACTATCAAGTTATCACTACATTTGGTTTTAAATGTTATAAAGCCCTTTTAAAAGAATTTCTTAAGAGCTCTTCCCCAAATGTAAAGCTCCCCACTTTCAGCAATATTATCACCTAATGACGTTATATTATTTTCTTAATGTTTCCTCTGCCACCCAAAGACCCTCACATTCCCGTTCAAAAAAATTTTTTTTAAAAATCACCCCCTCTAGCACTATTTTTAGAACACTTATACATCCGTTACTTCATGAGTTCATGACATTGACCTGTCATCCAGGCTGTATTTACTCAAAAATATCACATTTTATTGAAGACGTGTGCAATTTACACTACTAAACTTGAGGTCTGGTCCTGTCCGATAATGCGTTTTGACGCCCTTGGAACCTATGACGCTGAGCATGGCATGCCGGTAGAAAACTACCGAGGTTTTTATCACGGTTTCAGGGTGACCAAAAAAAATCAAAAGTTATCTAGAGGTCATTTTCGTAGAAATGCTGTAATAGAACCACAAAATTTTGGCCAAAGACCGCTAACCTGAGCAAAGAACAAGTTGAGGTCAAAGTCAACACAGAGCAAAGGTCCGCTTTCAATTTGCTGGTGACCACAGAGTTTTACATCATACTTAATTGCAGATAATTTTGCAACCATAAACAACTGCATGCCCACTGGAAACATTGCAATAATATTCAGTGTTGTCAACAGTGTCTAAATGTAATTATAAGTAATTGTGTGTGATAGTAGTACGCAGTTCGTATTTTCAGGCATGATCGATCAACATTACTACGCATGCAGCAAAAAAAAAAATAAGAAACTCCTTATAACAGGTGGTGCTCATCCATGATCCAATAAAACCCAAACCCGGCCATGATGTTTCACCTCGCGGCCACCCTTACCTAAAGCAACTACCTAAAACTCTGCATTTTTAAGTTAAATCAATACAACCGTTGGATAGTGAACTATATTGGAAACGTTTTTATTTTAAAAACATGAACTGAAGGGGCATTTCGTTATCCATAGCATAGTAGTCCCCCCGAGTTACCTAAAGCAATTGAGATTTTTATATCGTGAAAGTATTACAAAATAAAGCAATATATCATCTAACTAATTACACAATCCATTACATGATATTTCCTCTTGAATCACCTTTCCTTTTTAAGGAATTTTTATTTAACTTTAAAATCTTAATAAATTGTGGAACCCATCATTGCCGTAATCACAGTAATGTTTTCATAAAATAAGAATTTGGAATTGTAATTCCCCTGAAATTTGGGCAAAATTTTTTCCACACTGGCAATCCTGAGGACAGCTGTATGTAGTAAATGTGAACGTGCTTCCACCAACTCTCATTGTTTACAACCACAATTCGACAACTCTTATGCAACATTGTAGACCTGCAATGAGGCATGCCAGACCCTTATATTCTGCAGGGATGTAATCAAAAGGGATGGGGTTTTTACTCATGCTCCTCATTCAACTATAGTGAATTGGTGTGAGAGTGCTCAAACGTTACCCCTACTTGCTTTGTTTCGTCAACAAGGAACATAGCGTGGGTTTTTTTCCGATTTTGAGTGATCAAAAAATTGCCATCTAGTGGTGCATTTCATTTTAGTGTCCATGTTTATCCGATTTTACTGCATATTTATAATATTTGAGAAGATTGAGGCATGAAAAACAAATGTACCTACCATCTGTGTGAAAAAGTAGTTGGCACCCTTGTGAAAATCAGCTGTCTTTTACTTGACATAATTTGGCATTTTTGAAGTTACGAATTGAACTTTTTTTGTATCACGCTTAACGCCTTTTGACTATCCCTAACACCTCCCCCCTTCCCCCCCGATCATGTTAATACGTTAGGCGCAATTTTTCAGATTTCACTTTGTTCCGGGCGAGAGGGACGATTTTACTGTATACTGTACGGTAAGAAAAGTGTGCCACCACTTTTTGTCCAATCTGTAGTGACCATGCATGCTATTTGGTCGATGTGTGTCATGGTTTTCAATACACTTCTTGCAGTTTCATGGTTGACTGAAGGGACACCATGGATTCGATCCATATGAACACACACACCCCCACTGGCAACACCCTAAAATGAATCAATCACACACAGTGCCCGGGACATGACCTTTTAAGGTGATGCAGAGCAATGCTCTCCTAATCACCACACACAGTGGATTTGGGATAATTTTCATTACAGAACTCCCAAGCAATGCAAAATGAGGTATTACAATTGATTCC